>JANHGN010020337.1:75096-101424 GCA_024605025.1 Megaceryle maxima | reverse complement strand
GCATAGGAAGTTCCATGTAAACATGAGGAGGAACTTTTTCACTGTGAGGGTGACAGAGCACTGGAACAGGCTGCCCATGGGGGTTGTGGAGTCTCCCTCTCTGGAGATATTCAAAACATGCCTGGACACGTTCCTGGGTGATCTGGTCTAGGTGATCCTGCTCTGGTAGGGGAGTTAGACTGGGTGATCTTTCAAGGTCCCTTCCAGCCCCTGACATTCTGTAATTCTGTGAAATATGGATTTGTCCTTCACAGACTTGGCCACAGGTGTTCATCTGCAAAGTGCCATCAAGATTTGAATGATCTGAGCAAATCCAGAAGCACATACTGTGTTCTGGATGTGTTCATGGCCAGGCTGGATGGGGCTCTGAGCAACCTGGTCTAATGGGAGGTGTCCCTGCCCATGGCAGAAGGGTTGGGACTAGATGATCTTTAAGATCCCTTCCAACCCAAACCATCCTATAATTCTATGATGATTTTATGATACTGAGGGCTCTCCAGCAGAAACCAAAGTGTTTTGGAAAATCACTGGGAGGAGTTGGCAGCTTCTGCAGACTAATCCTTATGTATACCTTATAATAATCCTTATTTACTTTTAATGTTTACAGTGTCAAGCTCTGGGTCCAGTTTCTTTACCACCTATGTTGACATCAAGCTACTTCTATGATAGTATTATTACTGGTGTTTCCAACTACTTGCTTTAATGGACATTTGTAGTTAACTGAAGTACCCACAAAACCACTGTAATATTTGCTGTTGGTTTCAGACCCTTCATCGCAACAAATTCTTTAAAAAAACCAAACCAAACCAAAACAACAAACCCCCACAGAAAATATGTGTTGATGTAGGAGACATATTTCGAAGTAGCTTTGCATTAAATTATTCATATTTTTCATCATGACAACCACAGATTAGCCCCCAGATAATCAGGGTTTTTCCTAGTGATAAACAATGTGATGGTGCTGCTTTTTTCCACACAGTCTAAACAACAGTTAAATAACACCTGATATATTACATGAATTAGAAGTTCCCCCAAAGCCTGATTTCATTCACATTGATAATTTGGTTAAACAATAATTTCCAGAAACTACAGCCTTTTAATAAAGATAGTCACTGCTGGCAGAAATCTCATCCTGCTTTCTATTTATGCCTTTAGTACATTTTCTAAAGGTTCTCCGCACTTTGTTACTTAATTATGCATCATGTTTACTGTGCTCATTTTACAATTACATGGCGACGCAGTTGTAAGCAGCAGCTGCTATGGGAGGCGAGGAAGAACCTCGGTTATCTGATAGCTCCCTTGATTCACTTTTCTGCCCCAGAAATAAGAAGCACCTTTGATTGCTCCTTGTAAAGAGGCGGAGACAAGTCTCTCAAGATATCCCAGCAGCTATTCGTGGTTGTCACTCATGGCAACTGGTTAAAGAGCTGTACAATTTATATTGTTATCTTGCTTTGAATGGAGATGCATATTATGTTTATAATGGCTATAGATACGCCAGACCGTGTTCTGTCCATCAGCTGTGTGTGCCGCCAGATCTAAAGCTGATATGCACTGCACACGTGTGTTTTAACTAACCAAGGCTCCCTTGCTGTGGCAAAAATCAGACAAAGGGAGCAACAGCCTCCCTGCTTCTAGGGGCTTCTAGGGGACGACAGAGCAGATTTGCAGGAATGTCATAATAACCCATTACCTGGAAAACTGCTCTGTTATGATGATAGACCACCGGTGATGTGCTTGAGCCCTCTGGGCATCTCTGGGGAGAACTGTGGGTGCAGCAAACCAGCCTTCACCCAGTGATGTCCTAGCCTGAGGAGGGCAGAGAACAGGAATGACCCCAGCAGGCAGCACAGGGTAGATGTGGGATATTTCATGCCATACTGTCCCCACTGGCGGTCACCTGCATGACGTTTTGCAAGCTGTGCTGCACAGACCCCTCAGAGGTGAGCTCCACTTCACCACCCAGCATAGGGAAAAGCTTGAATAGCTCAAAATGGCCTAACTCCCCACACACAAGCAGAACTGCTTCACATACAGGAAACATGGAGGGTCAACATTGTCCAGTGTTGCAGAAGGGAAAAGGATGTTGCCCAGATCCTCAGATGGGGCAGGCTTTGGTCCTGGGGACAGCAGACACATGACACTGCTTAGGGGAACTGAGAGTGCAGGGTGGGAGGCTCTTTCAGTTTCTTGCTGGCATGATGGCACATTGTGCATGGAGCAAAGAAAGAATGAGGCACACATTGTACCCTTGAGGGACATGTTAGCTGTGAAATAAACTTGCTCTGTGATCTACTAGTCCCAGCTAACTTGCAGCAGGGATGGAGACTGACTGTTTTCGTTGTTATTGGTCTAACCAGTACAGACAGGGATCTGTATCTCTTGGTCTTAGGGCTGAAGGCTGTTTCTTGACATGTTAAATCCAGCGTGAGTCCCAGCAGTTGCACCTGAGGTACAGAGAGAGGTAAAACATGGTAGCATGACCAGATCTTGGGTGAGTGCCTTCCTTTTGATATTTGCTGGAGTAATAGGGTCAAGCTTTACTCTGATCCTTCCTTTTGCACTTGCAGTCCTTTCCACCATGTCTGCCTATACTTCTCAGCAATTCCTACTTACAGAAGGTAAGACAAATGACCAAAACTGAAACTTGCCCAGAGGCAGATACATTTTTTCTTACATTAATTAAAGAAATTAGGAGATGATGAAGGCATAGCCACAGGAAATATTTCAGTTTTTATGTTACAGGCTGAAAATTTTTGATTTAGAGGAGGGATTTTTAAATCCCTCATTGATGGCTTTCAGCACGTCCCTTTCCAAAAGTAACTAGCAAACACAAATGCACACTGCTCACTAGAGTGACTTGCCAGTAGTAATAAAGCTAGGGGTCTTAATTATACTGGAAATTGTTGCTCCCTTTTCATCTGAACCTTCAAGGTTTGCTCAGTTGAGAAGGCTGAAATCAGAAACTTAACGTATAATTTAACCAAAGCCTCCAGTTTAAGACACGTCAGCCTTATCCTTCAATAGCAAAGTGAAAGCATTCCTGTTCTCCCACGTAGGCAAATGTCATTTTTCCTCAAACTTTTCTGATGTCTCCAAAACCTATTTTTCACAATTTATGATTTTCAAGCCCATTTACATTCCCATTGAATATCAATAGTTGTCCAGAAATACTAAATGGTAATGAGAAAAGCTGAAGGGCACTCATACATGGAAGAAAAAGGAGGCTGAATGTCTTTAATTTGTCCCTTTCCTGTGTTAGTGACTAATTTCAAAATTCTGAACATTTCAAGTAGTTTTACGCACACATTTGAAAGACAAGGCTTTGCTATATTGACGGATCTCATTCCCAAAAGATAAAACTATGGGGTTTTTGTCAGTTTTTCCAAAGACAGAAGCCTTTTATTAGATCATAAATTATTGGGAGGACAGAGTTGATAGACTTCTTTAGGCTGATAATGTACTTTGAAAGAAAAGGCAGCTTTACACTTCTGCAAAATCGTATTTAAAATATTTATATACCTATCAACGGAGACACTGAGGTAATTCACCTCTGGGTCACTGGTTCAAATCCAAACCAGCTCTTTTACATCCAAAACGCGTTGCCTTCTGACAGCTGTAGAGTTGCTTAGAGTTTTTTGTTATGATCCTATTCAGCTTGCTCCTTGCATCACGAAGTCCTCTTGGATAAAATTTGGCAGCATCCAGAGAAGAAGACTAGGACTGGATAGAAAAGGAAATAAAGTTGAACTTTTTGTTCTAGCAAATTTTCAGAATGAGGTGGGTGAGATATCACAGAACTGAGCAGTAACTTCTCTACTCAAGCTAATACAATATGTACTATTAGGAACTGCACTGTATATAGCTCAGAAACTAGCCAGTCTGCTGTATACAGAATGCCTGCAGTCTCATAAAATGTTATTCTTTTGCTTTATCTTGTTAGTATAATGTGAAGCTTCATTAAGCCAACAGATGAATCATATAGTAATTGGATATAATGAATTTAATTATGTAATTTCTTTTTTCATAATGAAACAAAGTCATATTTTACAAACAGGCAAAGTATTGTTTGGAGTTACAGATTTAAGCTAATGTTGGGCAAGAAAAGCACAACTGAGGACCAGTGGCTCTTGGCTTTTTTTCCACCTTTAGTTTTATCTGACCTTCATAGTGTGGATTTGTCCATGCAGGGACCACAACCACATCTGTGCTAAACAGAGGAAATTCGTGTTCGCGGCCTGTGGAGGCTCGTGGAAGATGACCCACCTCCAGCACGTCATCCTCAGTCTACATGGTGGAGTAAATAACTGAGAGCCAGTCTCGTGCCCACAGGAAACAGAGTGGGGATGACCAAGCAACATAACTAGAATTACGCTAATGAGCCTGCCTCAGGACCTACTATCTTCTCTCCTTTACTGGTGAGAAATGGGGTGTTTCTTTTGGTTGTGACCCAGCAGCTTGAAGGGGGTGAAAAATCAACTCCTCCATGTTAGGATCACCCATCTCTGCAGGACCTTCTGTCAGGGCATGCCAGTCCAGCAGCTCACAATCGAACAATATCATCTCTAAGGGACATCCTTCACCAGAAGCCTGATCCTGCTGCTTTCAGGTGCCACCAATGCCTCTGCGAGACAGAGGGGCTCAGAGTCTCCCAGAGACAGCTCCAGGTTTCACAGGGTGAGGTATTAATGTCAGCCCTTCCCTTCCTAACTCCCATTAATGACTTTCTGATGACCCGTGCTTATAATATCCTCCGCCCTTCTCACTGCTTGGCCATTGAGGATGTTCCAAGGAAATGAAACCTAATGATAAAACAGTACTTGAAATATCAACATCCTCAGCCTAATTAGAGCTGGGCCAATGGGCCCTAATTGCATAACTGAAATGCACCCAGTTGAGTTCTTTCTATTGTAACTTGACTACACGTCTCAGCCCTGATTAATAGAGCCAGCGCTGCAAACTAAAATGCAGTTAATTTATTGTAAGTTTTATTAGGCATATAAAAGGAGACCAGGAATTACTAGCCTTTCGTTGCTAGAGATACATTTCATCTATGACTCAGACCAGATTCTTCACAGATTAAGCTTGTTAATTTTACTTATTGCCAACATTCTTCACCGCATTGCTGGAGCGAGAGCCATGGGCTCTTGTCTAGAGCGAACGGTATGAAAAGAACCGGGGGCCTTGGACAACAGTAACATTAACTACTTTGTCCTTTTAATTCATCTAATTACATGCAAGAAAAAAGAAACAGACCATTTACAGGCTGTCTTTAGTTGCCTTTCTGCAGTGATGCTGAGCCAGTGCTTTTGTAGGCTTTTTGTTGTCTTATTAGCGAGCTTTTGTTCAGAGAGATGGTTAAAGCCATTTTCAGCAGCTAGCGAGATGAAACAGTTTCAATAAGGACCCAATGTACTTGTTTAAATTACCTTTCAAAATGCTTGAAACCATTAAGGGGGAGGTGCTACAAATAAAAGTTGGATTTTTTTTTGTTATAATGTTTTACCCTAATAATAGCTTTTATTTTATTATAATCCATTAGTTGACAATATTATTCTATAGATTATTAGGCTGCAATTTTGTTATTTCATCACACTTTCAGCACTCACTCACAGAGCTGGAAACCACAAATCTCTGTATAATATGCTTTCAATTTTGTTAAAATCTGTATTTAACCGGTTTGGCTGTGAAACATCTTGGGAGAAAATGTGTTTTTAATTCTGCCCTGATTAGCGTAACAGTTGACAGGGCTGAGTAGTGACATGATGGTATCTTATTTTCTACTATTCCTACTGTTACCTTTTCCCTGACAGATTTTATTTATTATTTTCACTTCTCCAGAGCTAACAAGTCCAAGTGTACTCCACAACTTCCACTAAAGGGAATTTATCCCTTGTTGGATGAACATCACAGTTAGAAAATCTAATTAAAGGGAGCTGATGTTCCTGGTTTGCTGGCAGGCTAATAGTAATGTGAGGCTTTTGAAAAATTTAGTGCCTACAGGTAAAATGAAAGTGTATTTAGCATTCAGTGGTCACAAACAGAAGGTGATTCAGAACTGTAGCTGGGGAAGGCTGGGAAATAAGGCAGGCAAGATTTCTTGGTTAATGTGGGGAAAACAGTAATATGTTTTCCAGTTTCATATCTTGTTTTTACTTACCTAAAATTGTGCTGGTATCGTGGTTCTGGCAAGGAGATGAGTTTTCTGCAAAATGTGGCTAAAATTGGGAATGTAACTCTATCAGTAAAAATTTATAAACCCTTTGTAATCTGCATGTTTTTTCCTGATTCTTGGAAGTGAACTTAGTTCTGGTTTCTCATACAAAGTGCAGAGCCAAACAACTGGCAAGACAGGACAGAGAAGTGAGGACAACCTTTTGAGTCTGTGGCTGCCCTGGGTGCAAATGGTGTGACTCAACTGTCTGACCTGGACACTTTGGCATTTACAATGCACTTACAGTTACTTGGCCTGGTTGACTTCCACATCATGCATCACGGAGACCTTATCTGTGGGGCTACTATGCCTGTGTGGTTAGATCAGCTTTGTGGGAACCCCATATTGCTATGAACCTTGAAAATGAGATCTGATGTTGTAAACTAAGGAGAATGCACGTGGATTGGGCAGTGAGCAAGGAGAAAGACTACAGGAGCTGTGCTCAAAGCCTTTTATTGATACTAAACCTTGTATAGGTTACTTCTAACCATTCATAATCTTTCTGTATTTTTTTTCTCAAACAAATCAGGCTACTGATTTGTAGCATTTGTAACATTTATAGTGTCTTTTATATATATTATGACCTGTCACTTTCACAGAATCATAGAAAAATGGAATGTTTTGGGTTGGAAGGGACTTTTAAAATAAATCCAAACCCCTTGCAGGGAGCAGGGACGTCTTCAACTAGACCGGGTTGCTCAGAGCCCCGGCCAAACTCACCTGGAATGTTTCCAGGGATGGGGCAGCAACCAACTCTCTGGGCAGCCTGGGCCAGGGTCTCACCACCCTCAGTGTAAACAATTTCTCCCTTCTCTCTAGTCTAAATCTCTCCTCTTTTCATTTAAAGCCATCACTCCCTTGTCCTGTCACTACTGGCCCTGCTAAAATGCCCCTCCCCATCTTTTTTATATACCCCCTTTAAGCACTGAAAGGCCACAAGAAGGCCTCTCTGGAGCCTTCTCTTCTCAAGGCTGAACAACCCCAACACTTCACAGCAGAGGTGTTCCATCCCTCTGATTATTTTTGTGGCCCTTCTCTGGACCTGCTCCAACAGGTTCATACCTTTCTTATGCTGAGAAGATGAAGAATTCACTTTCAAGAATTGAAGAAGTTTCGCCCTGAAAGTGAAAAGTAGGAACACTGTAGTGGTAGATGCTGGCATGGGCTTGCTAGGCTGACCTGAGCCCCTAGGCAGTGTTCTTATGAAATAAGCAGACCCTGTCGTACCAAGACAGACCCTCCTGATCCATTGCTCATGCTTGGGAGGACCAAAGAAGGCATTAAGCCTCACTTGAGTCCATCCTGGCCATTCCCTGAGGTCAGATTTAGCAGCTTTAGGGATGATGTAACTTTTGCCCCTGACTGATCCCACAAGCTGGTCCACAGTTCTTGGTTCTTGGCATGTCTAAAGATGTGCTCACACAGATCAGGTTGCAGGTTGAGGATCTAGGACATTGGATACATATATTTTCATAATTTGACATGAAATTCATTGAGAACAATAGCAGAATAGACCTAGGCTCTAAGGACTCGCTTAACTGTCTCAAACCATGTACAGTTGCATTCCATATGTGAAACAAGTTATATCCAAACATATTACTTATGTTGAGAAGGTGCTTCCCCTTCAGATTGCCAATAATCTAGCATACAATTTGTGATTTAGAGAGCTTGATTAAGGGATAGTAGGGAGAGAGTGCAGCTTTGCTTGTACAAACAGCAAATTGTGGCCTTGGTCCAGGGGAAAAAATAAATAAATAAATAAATAAAGTGAATGTTTGATTAAAGTTGAATAAATGTAGGAAAAAGATTTGTCTCTTTCATCACATGCAGAATGGATCAGGGCCGTAGCTCATGCGTGGTTTGTGCATTTGCTGATCTGACTTTGTGTATCCTGAATGTGATTGCAGTTCATCTTCCTCAACACTCAGAAGAGAAACATTTTTTGATAAGGAGTGTCGGAAACCATGTTTCCTTATTATCATCAATTTTCCTCAACCAAAACTGTAACAGGGTCACATATATTCATGTACTGTGAATTAAAACCTTCCAAGTTCACTGTTCCTAGTGCAGGTGGTGAGTTTCTGCTGCCGTGAGTTATAAGAGATTGGACAGATTTGTTTCCAGTGAGACTTGGTGCCTTCTTCCAGTACTCTTATTTGTACATACCAGCTCCTAAGTATGAATATGAAGCCACAGAAAAGCTACACCCAGTTAAATTCCTAATTCCGTAGCTTAACAAGCCAATTGGTGACTAATAAATTTATGGGTATGCTGTATGTTTTATGGGACCCTAAGAGAATTTTTCTTTTCCTTATCTTCTTCACTACTTCCAGGCAAACGAAAAAATAATTCAGTGAAATTTACCAGTGAAAATGAATCCTTCAATAAAATTATCAACAAATCGGAAAGTGTACATGGCCTGTTATATTCCAAATTGCTGGTGTGATTTATAATATCTTCTGGAGAGAATATAATGTTCCCCATGTTCTCTTACAGATAGATTATTTTATAAAAAATAATAAAACTTTAAAGTATGCTGGAAATCATGAATATGCCAAAACTGTGTGCAACTTATGGCAACTACAGGAGACTAATAGTGAGTTTTATTCTCTACAAAATGTAGCTCATTTCTTTTTAATGGTAATATGTTTGCTCAAAGCGCATCTCTTCAGGCAGATAGAGGAAAAACTATAAAGACCTTACACAAATAGCTCTTTTGATATTCTTCCTGATAAGGCCACCCATTTAGAGAACAAAAATTAAGTTTGGCCACGCATTGTAACATCCATGTGTTTGACCATTGAACGCAATGTGTGGCCATTAGAAATAAAAGAAAAATCAATAGGGTTTCATTAAAACAGCAGGCAATCAGGGCTACGGCACTAGCTTAATTACAGTTTCAGTAGCATTTGCTTTAATTGGAAAGAATAAAAGAAGTGAAGTGGAGTGAATGAAGAAATTAGCATATCTATCACTGTTGTCACATTGTACTGTGGCCTTAAAGCACTGTTTGCTCTTCAGTATCCCCAAAGCTTTGTGAGGCCCTGAAAAAATATGGAAAGGCAATTAGCAAATAATTAGATTGCACCTTTGCAATATTCTAATTAAAGATCTTTATAATGCCAGGAATGTGGTTTTTATCTTTATTATATACAGCAGGTATAATTTGCATCAGTTGCATTCGTACAGAGTTGTGCGTATGTACATACAACTGTTAGAAGAAGAAGGGGTTTGTACTGTATGTCTGATGTTCTCCAGTGGGAGTTATCCTGTAGACTGCTGTCACATGACAAACCCTCTTCATACAGCAGCAACCTCCACAACTAGCTGCCTTCCCAGGAAATAGGCGACTTAGTACAGAATCACAGAATCAATCACAGAATCCCAGCATGGTAGGGTCTAGAAAGGACCTCTGGAGATCATCTGCTCCAACCCCCCTTTTCCAGCAGGGTCACCCAGAGCAGGGGGCCCAGCAGCACAGTGTCCAGGTGGGTTGGGAATCTCTCCAGAGAAGGAGATTCCTCAGCCTCTTTGGGCAGCCTGGGCCAGGGCTTTGGCATCCGCACAGGAAAGATTTTCCTCATGGAAAAAGAGACAAGAAATGAAGCCAGGGCAAACAACTGTGTCTCCTGAGGTTGTGGCAGGGGCAGCAGCAGGACGCATCCAGATTTGTGCTGCCCTCCACCAGGGACCAGTATGAGCAGACAGCGTGGTGTCCCCTACTGCCCCTTAGTCCTCTACAGGAGTGGAGGATGCACAGCTGATGTCCCATAAAAATTTACTGCCAGGCTCCAAACTGGTGACCTCCCAAGATTTGTGTGAGCTTCAGGTCTGGACCTGAGCAAATACTTAGTCCATGTGCAGAAGACAAAACATCCCTTCCAGTGTTTTCCCTCCACTGCAGTGGTTCACAAAACAGGCATTGCCTCCAGTCCTGGCTGTCTGAGAGTCACACCATCCCCAGGACATGTATTTGGGCTCCTGCTAAAGTAACCTTAAAAAGCTGAAGTTATCAAAGACATTTCTTTATGGGCATTTTAATTTTAAATGAATGGAAGGTGAAGGAAGCAGGATTCAGTATCTGTCAGCAACCAGATTTTGGGTGGTTCATTTCACTCCTATCTCACCCTATTAGAATAAGCAATAAAACTCTTCCTTCACACTCACAAAGAGATCACCCAGTAAAGTGGCATTTTTACTTCTTTTATGCAGGTGTCTATTGAAGCCAACAGCAACACCAAAACACAGCTAATATCAGTGAGATCATAGGTAGGGCAAAAATTATGTACAAGAGCTAATATGTTATTCTCACTACTCCTGAAAAGTTAATTCAAATGTCAATTATCTTCCTGTTATCAAATTGCTCATAAAGCAATCATGACTTTCATGGATTAATTCACTCCTTGAAATTATTATGTGATTGTTTTGGGAAAAAAAGTAACAGGCTTCTGTTGACAGATAATTCATGAATAATTCATTACAATTAATTTTTAATATTCTGACAATATTTTATTTCATCTTCTAGTGTGTCCCATCTCTCACACAATGCTTAATATATATGTACTTTGGGAGGGTTTTTTACCTTTTTTCTCTGTCTGTGACATGAGAAGTCAGGTTTCTTTGAGACGCATCATGTTTCTCTAACCCTCAAGTGGCAGCTTCTTACAGGATTTTGCAGAGTATGAGGATTCCAAGTGGGTGTGCAAAGCCAAGATGTTTGGGTATCTGGACACACCAGCGATCAGGGAGCAAAACTAGACCAAAAGTTTGCAAGTGGTAAATACAGGACAGAACCTATGTTTATAAAGCAGGGGGGGGAACAACAAAAACATTTGCAGGTAGGTACTTCAAGTGATTTAAATTGTCCTCTCAGCAGTGGATGGTGTCAAAGTCAAGCTTAAAATCAGTGCAAATTAGGAACCTGGAGGGTTTAAGTCTCAATCAGTTCGCAGTTACAAGCTTACTTGTGAAAATATTATGTTCACTATTTCCATCTTCCTTTCATGGCCCTACCTTTATGCAAAGAACAATTCAAAGGAGCCATAAAATGGGGAAAGACACTAAAAATCCTACCCACTTTCTGAATTGTAATAAAATTCTCATTTGCAATAAAATTTCTGAATGGACCATTGTTCCTGTGGTTCATACCAGACTACTGAAGATCCCTGAATCTCTCCACACTTGCTCCTAACATAAGGACTGAAACTTCTCCCCCAGTGTCGCTGGTGGGGTAGCAGCTGTGGGGTATCTCCCCGCAGCCCAGGATCTCTGAAGCTCCAGAAGATGGTGACATGACTACAAAGACATGGAATCAGCTCCCCACAAAGGGACTGGAAAGGAGTCAGTGTAGGAAGACAAATGTTTAGATAAATTGCTACAAACAAAAGTGAATGGAATTAATTGCAGGTTTGATACTGTTTTAAGCACTGTCGAATAAAGGATCTTTTTACCCAGCTGCTATTGAATTAACTTCCTAAAGTTACTACAAATGCCTTTTGGCCAGAGGATTCTTGAAGGGCAGAAATATATTTATGGAGTGGAAACCCAATTTGAGGAGGAACTTCCACAGACACAAACAAATGCCTCAAACCAGCTTGGCAGTACGTGATAACTCTATTTGTAATTAAAGGTTAAAGTATACTTAAACCAGCTTGGCAGTTAAAAACAATTTTAATTGAAAATATACATTTGTAATTGCAAATGGAAAGATTTCCTGTAATAGCAGTAACAGACCCATTTTCTAATAAGATGAACAATACAGTTGATGACTGAAGCATCTGTATATAGTTACATACAGCATTTCTGTACTGCAGGCTGCCAATTTATTTCAGCAGTGAAAAGCTTGATTTATTGTTTGTAGCATTACCATCTGTTGTAGTTATTACAGAAATTATATATAAACCAGTTAGTAAACACTTTGCCCCATTGTCTGTTGTTTTGATAATCACCCATAATAACATCTAGCATCAATATGGTCTTTAAACCCGATTTGGGAGTTAATGGAATAAGAGGAGGCAGTCAGTATATGCACCAGGGTAATGTCATTAGGAATGTTTGTGAAGAACAAATTAAATCAGTTGTAAATTGTGCTCTCAAGTCAGCCAGAAAACCAGTCTTGTTCAGGAGAAGGGATTTATATTTTAACCTCGTGCAGAAAATGTACTTAAGCAGATTAAAATAAAATAGGGACTTCGTCGATGGATGTAAATGGTAATTGCTGGAGCTCTAATGGCTTCCTGTTGGCTATGTCATGCAGTGGGCACAGCTATTTTAAAGTTAACCAGTGCTTGAGGTCATACTTTTACAGATTCAGTCATTAAACAGGACTAGACATGTCACTAAATGGCTGATTATTCAAATGATGAGCCTGCTCAAAAGTTACCCATGTTATATTCTGGACAGAGGATTACAAAAAAAAAAAAAATTAAAAATTAAGGTAGAGTTGAAATAAAATAAAGATTAAATTAATTCAAGTATAAGTCAATAGAAGCATCTAGATGGGGTCCCATTTGTTTTGGATGGCAGACTCTGCTTTCTACCAGTTTATAGTGGTTGGTTAAATTATTCACATTGGGCTTTTTGTTGTTTACAAATAGTTTTATTACCAGCAGTGTAGTCTCTCAATAAATTATCATATGCTGAAGTATTATCTTTATAATAAAAAAGTCTGAAGACTCTGGCTGTATGAACTTCCAAAACAAAATATCACTTCTCATAGATAATCTCTTTCTTTCATCTGCATCGAGTATGATCAATATGCTCTTGCTTGTAGGTGAAATATTAAATGTATAGTCTGAGTTCCAGTCATACTTGAATGAGTAAAAATGGCAAATGTCAAGCTAAAAATAATGGTTTTCATAGGTTGGTAGGTAAAAAATAATCACTTATATGTAAAACAGAAGTACTACCTTTGCATGTTTTTCCTTAGTAGATCTATTTCTCTAACAGAACATATGAGCTTTAGACCTTGACAAGGAGAACTGAAGAGAAGAGAGTTTGTTTCCCAGGATTGAGGGTATCACGGAATCACAGAATGGTTTGGGTTGGAAGGGACCCTTCAAGGTCATCTAGTCCAACCCCCCTGCAGGGAGGCTGCCTCCTCCACCACTGTAAACTCCACTGTAAACTCGGTGACAATTCCTCCACCAAGGGAGCTGAGAAGAAAAGACATCTCATGGAGCAAGGTTCTCCAAGCTTTATGAGCAAACCCAAGATATTCTCTCTGCCCAGAAATGCCCAGGCTCACAGTGCATACCCAGCACAGAGCTGTCACGTGGTGCTGGAGGACTGGATGGCTGGCTACCTAGGACCCCAGATGTTCAATAATGGGCTGAGCTCCTGAGGAATAGGCAGAACAATTCAGAGAACATAAATATGGGGTTTGCTGCACAGAGCTTCCAAAACTTGAAGACACACAAAAACAAAGGGAAAAAATTTTGTGTTTAAAGGTCTGGAGAGAAACTATGGGAATCTAGCAATGGAAGAAAATTAAGGGAAGGAAACCTGTTGTGCAGATGGGAATTAGAAAGAAAAAAAAAAAAAGAGGGGGAACAAAAAAGAATGTGTTTTAAATATATTTTATATGAGATACCTTGAGGGACAGAGTATTTTTTTATAAACTAAAACAATTATTTTCATTTTAAAATCCTTAAAATATTAATGGAAGGTGTCTGAAGGCAGAGTTAATTGCAGCTGTGCCACTCACACAGCTGTAGTTAAGGCTTTGCCAGGATTTCCATTACGAATGCTGTTTTTTGAGAAGTAATAACTCAGCCCAAATTTCCTAATGTGTAAAACTTTACACAGCACAGGCATTGGGGTTTTTTTATTTCCTTCCTCCCCCCCCCCCAATTTATTAATTGTTTTGGTTCTTTTTGATGTATGGAAAGACACTGGTTTTGAATGTTTGGTTAAATGACTAAATGGATCAAGGTTACTACAGTTTTGTAGCATCCAGCTTCCCTTTGCAATCCTGCAGAGAGTGGATATTGGAGGCTTTGTGAATATCAGTCGGGAGAAGACAACAAATGTTTTCACCTCAGCCCAGGGCTCTGCTCAGATACAAGTGGGATTGATCCCAGAGGTCCAGTCCACTCAGCAGCAGTAAGGAGTGGGGTTACAACACCAGGACATAAAAGTCCAGCTTTCAACAGGGATAGGTTGCTACAGAGGGTTTATTTGGGTACAGGAGCCAGAATCAGGGATCATCTCAAGCCACCTTGTCAAGCACTGGGACTCTGTTGAGAAATAAAGAGCACTGAAGGACTGTGTAGGGGACTCTGTAGACTCTTTGGCAGAAATCTGATTTATCAGAGGAGCAAACTATAGCTTTTATCACTTGTGTTAACAGTTTTATTGATTTCTTCATAGGAATTTAAAATGAAAGACTTAAACAAATAGCGTCTTACACATAGGGAGAAGAAATTGTTGGTATGTAGCAGTAAATTTCACAGACAAATCATCCTCCACATTTATTTATTTTTAATTTCACATGTTTCATTCACTTCTGCAGATGAAGGACCTTTGTTATTTTCCCATAAAAACACGTAGAACACAAATTTATGTGTTCTACATGCACAAAGTTCCTGAAAGCAAAATCTGCTGATAAATATCAAAGTTCTTTCCTTTGCCTAAACTCAGCCATTAAACCACTTTTTTTCTGGAAAGATCTCACTTGCATACACCCTATTAGTGTGAAAATTACCCTAAATATGAATGCAACACCATTGCTTGCAGGCTAATGGCTAATATTGTATGCAGTGGGGGAAAAAAAAAATCATTGCCTGCATGTTTACTATGTCATTTGTGTTAGTTCTGCTGGCTGATTTTCATAGCATATTACAGCTGCTGGGGGAGAGGGGGAACCAGAGAAAAATGCACATAGTTTCATTGCAAGCATCATTCTATATCCACACAATGCTGTTACCTTGCACTTTGTAAAGATATCTGCCAGCAGGTAGAAATACATTCCTTTCTCACTACTGTATAGGATTATTTGGTAACCATTTAATGAAAGATTGCAATATGCTAGTAGTAGAACATTTTTTCACCTGCTGGGTAGTTGCTCAACTCAACCTACTTAAAAAGATGGGCTACCATGAGAACACAAAGACACAGTCCTGAATAGGCTATCAGTCTTTTTTTTTTTTTTCTTTTAAACAATATCTATCCTAGTATTATGCAGTCAGAGTAGTTATTACAAAGTAAAGCACAGACACTCCACAAGTTTGAAATGTGAATGTTGTAATAAGAAAAAATTACATTTGTTTCGTTTTCTGTCCTTGTTACTTTCTTCCTTGTGATAATAGATTCAGATTTTGTGCCATTATCTGGTCTTATTAAAGGAAAGTGGTATCAAATTTAATACTTCCTATATAAAGTAAGAGAGCACCTGCTCATAAAATGCATTTTCCATGCACCTCATAAAATACAGGGAAATTAACAAAATGGCTCTACTATATTAGAACAAGGGCACAACTGTTACTATCTATATAAGATTGATTTTGATGAAGATTATAGGAATGGTATTTGTCTGACAATGCCAAGCACTCAAAATTTATCCTTTTCGTGGTTTTTATTCAAAATTGTTCATTCTTAACGTGACATTGCAAGAACTATTTTTCTAAATTATAGCTTTTTTAATATAGGTTTCAGAAAGTACATCTATGTCAGAAATTTTTTTCATATATAATGTCCTGGATTGCATTATCACATAGACATGATGTACAAGCCTGGACCCTTAATGTGTGAGAAGATATAGCCTTTATTGGATAAAACACATACTAACCTGGAAAATGAGACATGTATCAAAATCCACATTATGCATGACAGTGTTTCAGTTGGGAACAAGACCATCAGCTAGAGCAAAATGGATCCATACCTCACAACAGGAACATTTTAGCCAAACCAGGACTTCACTTTTTTTCTCTTGCGAGGTGGCTGCAACCCTGTGCTATATATATAGTTAAACAAAACCAGATTTACTAACCAGTCTTTCCTGACTAAACTGCTGTTGAACGTTTGTTCCTCATCATGGTGAAACATCAGGGCAACACACCAGCCTCAGCCCTAACTCCCCAAGTGACATCAGGTCCATTGAGCCTTGGTTTTCTCCTGGGTCTGAGTAGACACTTTGTATATTGCATGCCCAAGAGTGTTAATGGCAGGCAAGACTAGAAGCCAATTACTTGGCTCTGGAAGATACTTCTTGCTTAGAGGAATCACTCATGGCCCTGTTAAATCAGTTCTCTTATACTGATGGAGAGATGAAAGGGACAAAAACTAGAGATCAGTCCCTGATTGATAATTGCAGCGGCAGCAGTGTGAGAAGCAGGGAAAGAGAGCCACAAGACAGGAAAGGAGGAAAGGTGAAGAAGCATACACAAAATCTGATTTTTAATAGGTCATCTAAGACCAGGCTCCTGATACCCGAATCATAAAGCAAAAGGGTTTTACAAGATGGCAAGAAGCTTTCAGACATCTGTTCCCTCCAAAAAACTATTGCAAGAGTATATGGCATTACCCTGTCCTTCCCCTGTATCTCATCCAAGTAATGGTTTTCCCAACTTGAATGAGAAACGCCATTTATTTACACCCATAACACACTGACATTAGGCAACGTCAGGCTCTGGGATTCGAGGCAACAAAGTGCAATGCATATTGTATTTTATTGGTGATTGAAATAGAGAAAAATGGTTTCTTTTGAATTAGCTGGTCCTGGCAGGTTGCAGGCAGCCAAGCTTGAAGGAAAAGATAAAGTGAATATTCCTTGGACCACATCACTCTTTTAAATATAGCACACCATTAAGTCCAGCTTGGTTTTACATTCTTGCAACATGACTCTTGTTTCAGTTATTTACTTCTGTTTCCACATAAACGTGGGAATTCATAATCCACGGATGCCGCCTATCCATTGTACTGTACTGAAACAGCATGTGCTGAACTCTTGAACTGTAAAATGTATTGATTATTGTTTCCTTTTGTAATTTTTATTTACTCACAGGAAGATTGCTCTTTATTACTCTTCTCAGCTTTTCCTTTATATACATATATATATAAATTCTACCACAAGGCCCAGATTCAGGTCCACAATTAAGCACATCCCTGCAAAGGGAACAAAAATCCTGTCTGAGCTGCAGTTACTCTAGAAACCTCCAACTGCAAATGCTTTCAAGAGTGAGTAAATATTTGCAAGATACTTGCTACTCACCTACGCAAAGTGATTGTAGGCCTCAGTCCAACAGGAAATACCAACAGCAGAAGAGAACTGGAAATTCTCAGGGTAAGTTATCTGCTAATTTTGCCATGGCAGCATTGCCACTTACTCTATAAGGGGGCTGTGGAATTGTCTTAAATAAATTGAAGATTTCCAGGGTATTGCTGCAAAGGAACAGGAGAAATCTGTAAGCCACTGACTGCTTTAATCTCATTTATTAACGCCCCATTGCACTGTTAAAGTGAGAGCCACAGACAAACTGGCAAGGCTTAAAGTGATGTTATCATGCAGAAACTTGGTCTTGACTTGGTTAGCTGTGATAAGCAGGATATGCTGGCACATGAAAGGATACCAATGTGGTACAGTTTCTGATAAAATGATGCTTCCAGCTTTGAGTGGAGTAAAACCTATCCATGTTCTCTTTGCTAAAATGCCAATTAGTAACACCAGACATGGTAATTGTGCAGAGGATTTAGCTAAGGCTGACCTTGCCTAGTGCTCCCTGGGCCAACAAATACATCACCAGAAGAGTCTGACACTTTGTATTGGTTCAGTATCAGGAATGAACTTGTAGCCATGAAACACGAGTAACACATAACAATTTCATTAATAAAGCTTTAACAATGATTTCACATCAAAGGATTGTTTAATTTTTACAAACATGGGGAAATGTTTAAAAAAAATAATAATAAAAGGACACATCTTTGGCTGTGTTGCAAACCTGTAGTTCACACTGATGGTAACACAGAGTTTAACAGTATCTACAACAGCACCAAACGGTATCTACAACACCAGCAAAGCCTATCCTGTGACCTGGTGATGTAACTGATCCTGAAGAACATAAAACAAAACCAAGCAAAACCCTCAAATAGAATGTGCAGTTCACCTGGACTCATTCCATGAGTAAATATTTGGGGATGTTTGTTTTGGCTCAAAAACAGCAATGAAAAAAAAAATTGACCAAATTCACTGTTGGTATTAAATAAGCGTGATTCCCTTGGGATGACTGTAACACATCATTTTTTTTTCCCAAGAATTTAGGTACTGGCCTTATATCACTAAATACCTCTTTACAGAGAGCTGTGGAAATGATAGACACCATACTGCTGGGTCAAAAATGTTATCTCTTACAGACTTATGATTCCTCAGGCAATAATAAATACAGAAGTGAAGAATCAGAGAATCAAAGAATTTAAGTATATCCAAACCAAGAACACACAATAGTTAGTCCACAAAAAAAACAGGAAAAGAGAAAACACAAGACAAAAGATAGGACATCTCCTCCAAAACGAAATGTTGGTCTCCATTCATGCTCGCTTATGAGAGAACATACTGCATCAGGTACCACAGTTCCATAAATATCAATGAAGATTCCAGATTAATTTAGTTCTGTCACTAACCAAGGACACATTAATAGCATGGAAGCTGACTTGGATCGCAGAAGGAATTGAATAAAGTGGACATTGAGCCAAATTGACTTGTAACCAGGACACAACTTCAAAAAAAAAAAAAGTCATACAGTCCTAAAAAAGCAAACATATGCTGGATTTTATGGGATCAATCACAGTTACTAGCTTTCATTAATGATCCTCTTCCATCTCTGACCAATAAGTTTATAAATCTGGCACACTCCACGGTCATGGCCATGAACTGACATATGTGAGGAAACCCTAGCTGCTGGCCAGGTTTGTGTCTGGGATAAACAGTGGTGCTTGTCCACCTGCCAAAAGCCGTTTACTCACACTCACTCACATATACACCAGCTACAAACGTAGTCTCAACACTCAGGGAAAACCAGATTTAGAAATTGTCTGTCTGGAGAAATAATCCCAAACAGCTCTCGCAGAACAACTAATTCTTCAGGGCTTTCTCCTCCCACTCTATGGACACCATCACTCTGAAAGGTCCTTTGAGCTCCTTTGGGGAGTGTATGATGTTAAACTGCACAAAGATACTTCAAGTGAAGTATTAAAGTATCTAAACTGGGAGTTACTGAGGAATCATTATCATGCCTGAAACCCCACCCTTGTTCCACACTCACTCCCTTGTATACACCAGCTTTTCTTATTAAAAATATATAGCTCTAAGCTAGAGGAAAAAAGACACATTATTCCAGAACAAGGAGCTCAATTTATTTTATATGGACTTTTGACAGATATTAAGAGCAATGCTTTCAAAGCCATTAGTTTATTTTCCTTTCATTTTTCAAAGAAAATTGGTAGTCCAAGAAAAAGCAGAGATGGCCTCCTCTGCTTACCTGAAGTTGATCCAGAAGCCATATAGCAATGTCAGTTTGCAGCTTCCTCCAGTAGCTGAGCCCAGACAACAGTTCAGGTATCAGACTTTAATGGAAGCTTTGTGCCTGAAGTCAGGATTTCAGTTTTTCTATGCACGTTCAACATACAGTCCTCCTTTTACACCTACTGTGGTCCAGAGACCAATATCAAATGACTGCAGAGTAGCAAGTGATCTACAGACATGAGCTGAAATGGTAGCCATGTTACTGCATGTCTTCTTTTTCATGACTATTTCAGGTCCACTTTCACTGGTTTTCCTAGTGTCTTCATGAGAACTTGTTACAGGATTTCCCAGGTTATGAGGATCAGCAGATCACATGCTCCAACAGCTTAATTTATTTCAGTAGCTGCGAGCAACAAAAAATCAAGACCTAATTTTATATCCATCTTTATTTTCCTTGTTGCATTTGATGCAGGAGGATTTGTCATCCTTCATGTTCCTAGCAGAGTAGGGAATCCTTTCCAAAGGACGTTGAGGATCTTCTGCAAGCATTTATGTTGCACTGTGCCTACTTTCCCACCTGTTCCTCTCATACAACTCTGACTCCTCTCTAACAACATGGAGGTGCCGGAGCACTTGTCCGTGCTCTGCATTTTATTTCCAACACTTAGGATTTCACAGGACCCAAAACACCCTTGTCGCAGCAAGAGTGAGGATAAAGACCAGGAAAACCACTAATGTTTCCACTGCCAGATTTATGGAAAGAAAATAGCACATGACCTTTATGATTCTGCCATTATGAGCCACTTTTCAGGACAGCTTCAAGAGAATATTTGAACAGTTCTTTGCTTTTTCTACCTGAAAATGAAACACGACCAAATTTCTGGTCTTCAAAGTAGACAAGTAAAGTAAATTCATGTTATCCAAAGGCCATTGAGCTGGACATAAGCACAGTGCCTTCAGCTAAATGAGTTCCCCAAGTAAAATTAATACACCTAGTACCAATGAATCACACCACCACATCTGCCATTTGGCATTCAGCATTTAGATGTAAGGTCTTAGCTGCATTCTTATTAAGCAGAGATTTTTCCTTACTGAAAACTGCCTTGAAATAACTGGAGGGAAATTGTTGTAAACCAAAAATAAAAGAACAAATAAAGACTGAAGCGAAGTTGAAATACATTTTTGGTATAAATACTAGCACCCATCACAGCAACTGGATATTCTAACGATAGGGTTACTTTTGGAAAGGTCGGTTGAAATGACTATAGGCGAGTTCCTGATGATATCAAAGGTGGCAACTTTTGCTGCAACTCCTCCATGCAAGTGGGGGAGAGAGTCACTTGCTCCACCTGCCAAACTTACAAGGTCATATTTGTGCCTGATACTAGGATCAATGGAAAACACTCTTACATGTGCTAATTCCCTACAGGCCACGGGACTATGCATACCAATTAAATCCTGCTCTTTGACAGTAACTTGTGGATGAACTGGGTATACAATAAGAATGGCATCCAAGCCTGATTTTGATTACAGCACATCCATCAATAAATTCTTACAATGGCTATTTACTGCATTTTCATTTGTATAACTTCAAGCAAACCACATGTTCTTCACACACTATTCCTCAATAATAGTCACCAAAAAAACCTCCAAAAGACTCTCAGTTTGCTCGGGAGAAAGACATTGAAGTGACATGACTAAGGAAGGCTAAGACCAAGAGCAGGACTATCCCTGAAAGGAACAGGTAACATTTTCTTTCCTTCTCTCACCCACACAGATATAAACCATCCTGCTGCTGAATTCCTTCTTGTTTTTACAGCTCTAAGGTTAATACATATGAAAATATATTGCTTATAAAGTTCGTGGTGTAGGTCATTTCCAGGTTGAATGCAGTCAGTGTTCTTACATATTGCTGATGACTGTAACGTCCCATGAATATGTCTGTATGTTCAACAAAGGCATTAGAGCAGATCAGAGGGGCTATTACACTTAAACATACAGAAATATATTAATCGTCACCAACATCTCTTCAGTGAGATAGAATAGAGGTATTGATTTATTTTCAATAATATATCCACTCAAGGAAGAGACCAATCTATGAGAAACAGCTGCAGTTGAAAGTGAAAAAAAAAAAGAGTATTCTTAGTGGAAATTACTGTTTCTGAAGCTTTCTGCACTTCTCATCTCCAAGACCCAACTGCAGACCTATACTTTGCCTCAAGAACTGCAGAAATATATAACAAACTTGTCCACAGATCACTCTTTAAAGCCTCCTCTTTCCAGCTCCTTCAGTGACCAAGCAAAACTTAACCTCTTGGTGGTCTTTTCCCATAGCCAAGCTTACTGAGGGTCATGGAGACTTCCAACCTGGAGGATGAAGTAAAGTTCAGATCTAAAGATTGGCAGAATAAAAGCACAATGGATCCAGTTCTGCAATGATTCATATTATTGAAAACTATACAAGTGAAATCTTCTTGAGTCTGTGTTTTAATAGTGATAATGGTTAGACTCTTGACCTAAGCAGTAGGAAGTCAAAAGGGAGTCAAGTTATCTACATAAAAACTCTCTAATGCCTCAGAGTGACCCAGGCTGGTCGTTGCTCAGTCTAGATCATTTCCGAGGTTATTTTATTGAGTTGGCCAGATGAGTAGGCACCAGCCTGGCAAATTTGTGGATCCTCTAAACTCTGCTTCCAACAAGTTTGCACAGCAAATTTCAAAGCAAGTTTGATTCTTCAGCATTCCTTTATTTTGATGCTTTTGGAGATCCCCTCGGGGAATGTTTGGCTTGTCTGCTTCATAAGAAACTTTGAACATCTGGGTGATGGCCATCTTTGTCTGTCTCCCTTCTTCCTTCTCCTCCATGGCATTTTTCAAAGCTCTGTGCAGATATTGACTGACTACCTAATGGGAAAGTGGACGAAGACATTCAGGTAAGCACTTAAACTACGCAGTAAACTTCAACTATGTGCTTAAAACCTTCCTCAATAACAGGCTTTTCAGAAGTCAATAAAGAGGAAATTTAGCCATAAGGTTTCAAGTTGCCCAATATGAAATTAATGGCATCTCTTCATTTATTCGTGTATTTCCCGGGTGTATTTAAAGGATGTAATTCTGTTTGCTTTTTTTTCACAGTTCATAATATGTGCTGCAAAACATAGGTACAGCCTAAAGGCTTTAGATTGTGCCCAAGAAGCTGACAGTATAACTCATGGGGAGTGTTCCCTGTGGCAAGAGAGCAAGAGCAGACAATGTCTGGAGATCTTTCACCACTGCTCTGCTCAGCTCCTCTGTCTTGGGGAACCAAGCACCTGATTCTCAAGAGCCATCACCAGCAAATGAGGACTGGATTCAACTCAACAACAGATGAGATGTATAGAAAAAAGGAGCCTGAGCAGGACCTCTTTCCTGTCACACCACCAATGCTCATGGAGTTGTGCTGAGGCTTTCTGCAAAAGTAACAGTGTTCAGATTTCTGGGACAGTTTCACCAAAGCTTTAAACCAGGAAGAGCTTCTGCAGATATGCAAAAAAAAAAAAAAAAAAAAAAAGAAAGTTCTATAGCTATTGTCTGCTGTAAGAATAATATTAATAGTTTTTATCAACTGAAAGTTACGGGTGAGCTATGCCAATTTTTCATTACTTTGTTGCAAGATGCCTTAAGGAACTTGCAAGAAAATACGCTATAAATTGTGCCACACTGTCCAGCTTCTGGAGATTGACTGGCTACTGCTATTCAAAAGCCTGTCAAAGCATGTTCGATGACAATATAAACTGCTCCTTTTTAGTTCTTCCAGCTTGAAGGCTGGGTCAAGGGCACCATTTTCAATTTTTTTGGTAAAAGACTAGCAGCTGCCTGGCTTGTCTGTGAGTAGGTGAGTGATAACCAAAAGAGACTTGAGTCTTAGGAGAGGACTCAGCTCATCATGCTTACTTCAACCAACCATAGGAAAATCAAGCCCTCATAACTAAGAGTTTGAACTCACAGGGCTCTTGCCTGGCTCCCTGCTCTGAGACAAGATCCCAGAGGGCCATCCCATGGGCACCTCCAAGTCTCAGGCAGAAAATCCAGTCCTGGATAGCCTTGCTCTGGCTATTGTAGATACCTATCTAGTCCCTTAGGCTGTTCCTGCACAAAGGGCTCAGTAATCAGTGCTCCAGATTGTTTTCCTTCTCTCAGACCACATGAAAAGGCTCTGGAGATCTGTAAATAACTGGGCAGGACAGATAACGCACCAGCAGTGTTGCTTCTCCCATGCCTTTCCACCAGTTTCTCCCATGCCTTTCTATTCATTTTGGTTTCCCTTTCTCTTATCTGTAATACATGAAGGGGAAGCATCCAGTCCAGTGGGGCACAGTGACTTCAATACTTGTGTATATTTTGTATAAACCCCTCAGCTGCTGAGTATCAGCTGCCTGAGCCTCCTGGCAGCCACACCATCCATACCCTGGCTGGTTCATTCTCTGACAGAGCAGGACAGAAAAGCTGGATGTAGTGGGTGTAGCAGGGGCAGGGGGTGTGTTGTAGATGGATATTTTTGTTATTTTAATTTTCTGTGACAGCTTTCAGAGACCACACAGTAGCAAATGTCTCTTTCTGCAACAGTTGGAAGAGTCAAAAGTAAAAACCTTTTCAATTTTTACAACCTTGCCTCTGTGGCAAGCTAAGTCATTTCAGAGACTTCCTGGGCAATTTGTCTGGGATCAGGCTATTTCCCCAAGCATCCAGAAAAATCAACTTCTTGTTGTTGTTGTTGTTCAGCAGGTTCGTAAACAATGTGAGAAAAGCCACCTGAAAAACAAGCACATTGCTAATGCTAAGCAAAGAAGCTGCAAAAAAAAGATAACACAAAATGGAAAAACCATAAAAATGTATGAAATCCTCTCAGCAACTATTATTCCCTCATCTTAACATTTTTTCCTGTCTTCAGAGCTCTGATACTGTCATTTTCATCTCATGTCACCAAAGTTTTATTTACATTTCTTTTGAATCACTGACCAATATATTAAAACATGTCTATATATTGCAACTTGTCTATAGGCATCAATATGGTTGTCAAGAGGAAAAAAAAAATCATAACTTGGGCAAATAAAGGAGGAAGATTATGTCACTTCTGATCATTTCTGTTTGGTTTTAATATCCCTACAAGTCATAAGAGTCTTTATACAACTTTAGTTTTGGAACAAGTGAATTTGACAATTCAAACCTTGAATTTGACATTAAAGAACCAAATCTGAAACACTTACTTGGGCAAAATTCAGGTAAGTTTTGGCCAATACCAGAAGGGTTCCCAGGCATACCGCACCATCCATGACATCCCAGATGGATTCTATGTCATCAGCTTTACAATTTCTAGGCAGACCATGGCTGTCTTAAAGTAAAAAGGAAGCGTTAGGCAAAGCTTACCATGGCTTTACCAGCAAACCCTTTCCTCAGTTTCACTCACAAGGAACTTTAAGAACAAACTTAACTTTTCTAAACAAAAATAATTTCATCATTTTGTGTGGCATTAACACCCTGCTATTTCTATATGTTATCTATATTTTTCTTGTTGACATTCAACCAATTCAGAGCTAAAAATCCATCCTGCACTTTTTCTGGGGTCGTAAATCATAAAAAGGTTATATTTTATGAAAGCTGAAGCTGAGAAGTAAACAGCATATTTGTATCAAAAGAGTTTCATCTATTAAGCAGCAATGACAGGGCCCTCTGGGCCAAAATCTAGTTTTCTTACTTAAAAAGCTTAGTTCTTTTGTAGACTCCTGCAGGGACCTATAACAGTTGGAATTGGGTTTTTTATGCCTTTGAGGCCTCCAAATGAATGTTACAGTTTTCCATTATTTTCTTTTTTCTTTTGAGAGAACGAGGCTACCTGCTTATTGCCTAAAACCTACACCCTGCGATTGTTCTGTTGTAAAAATCTGTCTTCCAGCCGGTAGCCTCACATAAGATCAGGCATCCTTAGTGCTGCCTTTCCATTTTACCTGGTGCAGGGGAAAATACACAAGAGGAGAAATGCAGCGTGCAGTCGTGGGCAGCATCTATTCAAAATTTCGTATTAAGTTTCGCGCACTTGCAAGATTTTTGAAATTACCTTTGAAGAGCGAGAGTCCACAAAAGTGTATGTGTGTTCCCTTCCTATCCTGCAAACGTGCGTGGGTTTATTGGGATATCCACGTGTCAGTGACTGCGGAGGGAACATGAGTGTCTGGGAGCTGGCAGTTAGATGGGTTCATTTTTTTTCCCTTCTCTGCTACCTTCCCTGGGGCCTTAACTCAGAGGCAGCTGCTTGGTTGTTTCGCTGCAGCCTCTGGGAGTCGGGCACTTCAGTACTCTGAAGGGTGTTGGGTTTTCTGTCTCCATCTCCCACTTCTAAATTACCTCCCCACTGCACCTGGAGCTGTGAGGACAAACACATGGGGTTTGTGCGGTACCGTGACACTGCGGTGTTGGGAGTCACTAAAATACCTAAAATCTTGCAAGAGATTTCTGAGGGATTGCTCAGAGCACAAAGCATTAAATATGTGTGAATCAATCTTTGCAGGACCAGGACCTGAATGCATTCACTTTAGCCATTCTCACCTAGAGAACAACCTTATTCACACTGGGGCAGATTCCTCTCAGGTACAACCCAACCACTATCAAGTCACACCAAGGCT
>JANHGN010020337.1:0-65988 GCA_024605025.1 Megaceryle maxima | reverse complement strand
AATTATATAATAATGTATAATAGTATATGAAGAAATGTGACCAGCAAGTCAAGGCAGGGGGATTCTCCCCCTCCACTTTCATGAGACTCCTCCTGAAGTACTGCATCCAGCTCTGGAGGTCCCAACACAAGAAGGATGTGGACCTGTTGGAGCTGGGTCCAGAGGATGACCATGAAGATGGTCAAGGGGCTGGAGCACCTCCCCTATGAGGAGAGGCTGAGCTGGGGTTGTTCAGCCTGGAGAAGAGAAGGCTCTGGGTAGACCTTAATTGCAGCCTTTCAGTATCTGAAAGGGGCCTACAGGTAAGCTGGAGAGAGGTTTTTACAAGGGCTTGTAGTGACAGGACAAGGGGTAATGGCTTCAAGGTGGAAGAGGGGAGATTTAGTTTAGAAGTTAGGTAGAAGTTTTCACTGTGAGGGTGGTGAGATGCTGGAACAGGCTGCCCAGAGAGGCTGTGGATGCCCCATCCCTGGAAGTGTTCAAGGTGAGGCTGGATGGGGCTTTGAGCAACCTGGTCTAGTGGGAGGTGTCCCTGCCTATGGCAGGGAGATTGGCACAAAATGATCTTTAAGGTCCCTTCCAACCCAAACCATTCTTACCATTCTATGATTCCATGATGTTTTGTCATATTGGCTCTGTAAGGTGTAGTCAGACATGCTATAACATGTCTCTGGGTGATGAAAGGAAGAACACATAGAAGGCTTCAAGCCTGATTATATATGGGTCTCTTCCTACAGTGGGATTAATAAGAAAAGTCCAAGTTTAAGGTGCATGATCCTGTGGAGTAATGCTGTTGTTGTGCTTTACTGTTGCCTCTCCTTGAATATCTGTATTCAGAAATAACATTTGTAGTCTCCAGGCTGCCAAATAAGCAATGTTCACAGGCACTATCAGGGTTTATGTCCATGAAGCTAAAGTTAAATTTTAACTGAATAAAATAGATATATGTCAAGAAGTAATACATCCTGCTCAGATTATTTGTCCTAATTTGGTCTGTAATAGCTACAAAACAGTCTGAGCTTTCCTCCAGACGTAAGTAGCCATGTGAATATTATAGATACTCTTGTATAGTTTATTGGGAGAATTTACTCACAGCTGCAGCCACATTGAGACATCACCTCGGATATGCAGGCGGGCAGGTTAAACGTTAATTTCCTTCCTACCATACCATTTTCTAACCTCCGTCCATGAATCAAAGTGAGTAAAAGGTTCTTCACTTAAAGACATAAACCAAATTGAACAAATTATGTTACTTAACTGAGGAAGGACCAGTTAGTTCATTGATTTTTTTGTTTGTTTGCTTTTAGATGTTCCTTTTCAATTAATATGAATTTGCAAACATGAGTTTTAATTTTAGATTGTTGTGTCCTATATATTCCAGCCAGGTATTTCAAAGTAACACAGCCTCACAGGTGCTCATGTATCTTAAACTAAAGAGAAAAATCCTGGCTTGGGTTGCAGCTCTTTGATTTCATTAAAGCCAACCTCATGATCTGCTCTTCCACAAGCCTAAGTCAGGAGCAGCTCCACTAAAGCCAGGTTTAGCACTGGCAGGAATATAAAACCAAGCCCCATGGGGCTTGAAAGCTGGAACAGCCTCTACAATATATCTAAATGAATTTAAAACTAGAAGGCAGAGGATTAGAGTACAATGCAGTTATCAGGATATGAAAAACAGCCACTAAGTTCCCAGTTCTTTTAGATGGATCATGAATCATCCTCAGCAGCAGCAACAAGTTTCTTAAACTGACAATCTGCTATTTAAAGAATACAAGAAGAGAGAGAATTTAAGCTTGAGCCAAGCAGAGGTACATTTCTCTTTCCATGGCAGCACTGACAGCATGAAGAGGAAATGTTTAATACTAATGGGGGCTTTTAAATTTTTTACTTAGAGGATATTTTGGTATCTAAAAATTGTCTGAGTTTACTCCTACACCGAGGGAGCAAAATTTTCACGGTAGTCTCTAAGCATGCACAAAATGATGATACACAAATGCAGGTTTTAGCAAGACAAATGTACTTGTGATTGCAGATTTTGATCTTGCTGTTATCCTGGAGGGTTAATGCCCTTGTCAGTATAGCATTAATAAGATACCTTTGTAACAGGAAATATGCTTTCACTTGTGGTGCTGCTGAGCCCATCTCCGTTCTACCCATTAGCTCTTCTTGTCCTCGAAACTTAACCTTCTCCTGCACGACTCATTGCCACCCTTTTGCTCAGCTGCTTTCTCAATACCTTACCCTACTGCACATTCTCGTGATGTGGGTGTATGTGAGTGAGTTGGATGCAGCTCTCACTAATTTCCACTCCAACTTCCAAGGCCTTTTAGTTTCTAGGACATTTGAGTTTTTTGCCACAGGTGTCTTGGTCCCCCCAGCAATGAAGACGAGACTCAGGGATGTGCATTTATGAACTGTCTGCTGCAAATCAGGGTCTCTGCAGACCTAAGAAAATTCAAGGTGATGGTATTTACTCTCCTGAGTTTTCCATGATACATAAAAAGGGAAAATATACGCACAAGTACTTGCATCAAAACATTTATTCCATTATTTTGAACCAATAATTTCATATCTGTGTCAACTTACGGCTGCTTTATCCTGGACAATGCCACATCTGTATTGCTCTGTAAAGGAGCAGTATTGTCAGAATCTCCTAGAAAACACCACATTGCCTAAGACTCGAATGATGAGTAAAAAAGAAGCTGTTTGATGCTAACTGGGTGGAACATGAGAGGCAGAATCAGCTTTTGAAATATTTGCCTCAGGAGTAAAGGTTACAACACAGTAGCAGCAAGTCTCCATCCAAAGCAGAGGTGTCTGTCCTTCTCCACCTTCTCTCTCTGAGCTGAATATTGATACACACAGGTAGAGCTGGTTTTCAGTTTGCACTGAAAGCCCTTCTGGCAAAGACTTGTGGGTTTAGTTCCCATTTACCAGCAGAATACGTGTGATACAGCACCCCTTTTTTTACATGGGTATTTATATTTAGCCACTAGAAGAATGATGCAGGACTTCCTTTCTCTCTCTTTACTATTTTACTCCCCTTCCTTGGAAAAAAAAAAAGAGTTTAAAAGTGTTTTTAAGTCCAAAATTAAAAAAAAAAATTTAAAAACAAAACAAAAATCATTAAGAAAACATCCATCTAAATACTGTCACAGAGAAAATGTTTCACTCCAATATAAAAACATCTACTCACAATAGTGATCAGGCTGGAATTCTTTTTTTCTTTCACTTCCATAAAACTGCTTCTGAGATGTTTCTCATTGATATTCAGCACTACTAGAGCAAGGTTACATTATTGCTAAGGAACAGTCACAATTTCCTTTTGAATCCTCCACCATCTGAAAGAGAAATGGGGCAGCAAAGCAATCAAACCTACTTAGGGTTACCCTGCTCTCCTCTGTGTCCTCGTCCCCTGCCCAGGACCCTGTGATGAGGAGACCATCACAAATGAAGGTGACCAAGACACACCACTCTTGATTTGAAAGCATGTGTTGAAGTCTGTGGTTAGGTAAATCTTGTTCTGATATAATATTGTACCTTTCTTCTGCTTACAGTGTTAAATGTTAACCTAAGGCAAAAATGTAGGTTATGGCATAATTTATTAAAAAATCAATACCATATTCCCCAGTAATGGCACAAACACTACAGCTTATAATAGCTTTACTGTAGTACAGTATTTTTTTATCATTACTTTCCAATATGATAACGCTTGTTCTAAGGTCAACAGACATCACATGATCGGGTAAATATTTGGATAAGAGTGAGTTGCTGGAGCAGGTGCAGTCTCCAACTGGTGCATGCATCGGGCTGAACTCACCACAGGGCGGGACGATGCACACACAGAAAGTGTCATAATCAGAAACATGCCATAGACACCTCTTTTCTGTCCTCATAAGCATCATGCCATGTGGTTCCTTGATGATTTTCTGAAGGTTTCTTCTGCAAAAAAGCTCCTCCTAGTATTAGATCCTAAGCCCTTTGCTATGTCAAAGCATCTCCAGCTACCTGCAGGCACCAGCACATAGCACAAAGTCCTGGATCCCCAGAACCATAAAGAGTTTATTTGAAAATTAATTCCTTTCTTCAACTAGTTGTCTCATTAGTTGCTAGGTTATCTAACCTATAAACGGCTGCAAAGGCACTTGGCGTATGCGGTTGGAGCAATGAAGAATGTCCTCAATGAGATTATGCTAACTTTATATAACTTATTAAAATGAATATCAAACTTTGTTTTGCCTCATTCAATTTTTGATGTTAATTAAGTAAGCACAAGCATAAGAAAGGAAATTGGATTTGCTACTTAAGGAACTTCCAATAAAGCCATGGATGTTAGTGAGATGAGTTTCTAATAAACATTAATAAGTGTCTATATAATGAGCAGTGCTTGTCTTTTAAGAACATTGGATTTTTCTCACAGGATATGGACAGCAATAAAATACATTTGCAAATATGAAGATATATTACAGGCACATTTTTCACTACCAGCTTTAACAAGCCTCAGATCCCAGCTTTCTGATTTTCTGACCTTGGGAACAATCATGGGCCAAGAAATTTAAAAAACCATTTTAAAATTCATACAAATGTAATTTAGGAACAGCACTGGCTAGATGGGAACTTTAGACAAGATTTTTACGGTGAATAATGCTTTTCTTTGTCCATTTCAGACAAATTTAATGTTGCTACTACATTTGACATCAATCACCCAGTCATGAGCAGCCACATCCTTGCTCAGCCTAATGACAGGAGAGGAAGGTGTAGAGCCCGGACAGTACAGCTGTGCATATGGAAACAGCCACAGCCAATGCTTTTATTTTACCTTTGTTACTGCAGCCAGAACAAAGCTATTAGAGCCAAGGAGAAGAAAAACCTCTCTCACACAGCTATGCTCATTTATTGCTCCAAAAATCAGGTAATTCATAACTGGGCAAAAAACTATTGCCAACTTACAAAATAATGTTTGGAGCAGACTTTGTCTGCCTGCTGCCCTTGCATTCAGCAGCTGGAATCAGTGACAGATGCACAAGGAGAATTGTTGAGCAAGATGGTGACATTTTCGCATCATCTTTTGAGCATAAAATGCCACCTTTTAAATGCAAAAGCACTATAGGGTACTGAGGGTGCCACACAGGATGGTTAAAATTGTAAATCTGGTGTCAGCAAATACCCAGAGTGAAAGGGCAGATCTGTTTTGTTTGGTTGGTTTGGGGTTTTTTTGTTGTTGTTGTTGTTTTTTGGGTTTTTGGTTTTTTGGTTTTGTTTTGTGTGTGTGTGTGTGTGTGTGTGGTTTTTCATGTTTTGTTTTTTTTTTTAAAAGGAAAAATATAAAACAAAACAAAACCCACCACCTTATTTTCATCCACATTCTCATCTGAAAAGCTTTGCTTTTCAAAATAGATTTTCATGTGAAATGGCTGCCAGTCCAGAACAGTCTTATTCCTGGTACCATCCTCAACTACAAGGGACTTCCCTGCTTGTACTATGCTTCTGAGAAAAATACATAGATTTATCTTAGATCACATCTGGCTTCACAGGCTGTTTTACCTATCCAGATGTTTAAAATTAATATGCTCAAACCTTGCACATTGAAGGGATGACTGATAAAATTCAGTGATCCTCTGATCAGAACTTTCAGCAAAGCAAACTTCTGGGCTTCAGCTACCAAACAAGCATATCCAAATTTTTATTATTCAATATATTACATCAGCAGAGATACTTCTGGCACAGACAGGCCTCAAAGTCTCTAACTTCAAATATCTGAATTTGTTTGCCCGTAATTAATGTGATGTATCTCAGCCCATTCAAAATAATAACTGCATTCCTTCCTGGTAATGAAAAGTGATTAATTTTCAATTATGGTAAGTATCCAATTTTTCACACTGCAGCACTGGTCTAAGTCACCCTATCTCTAACTTTCTAATTACAGACATTAAAAGTTCCTTATAATTATTGCAGAAAGATCAGCAAAATTAAAAATATTGGTTGCTTGCTGCTATTATTACATTTGCTCTAATGCAGCCAAGGCTTAAATTTTTGTCTCAGCTGCCAGCCATTTCATCAATCTCTTTTTGTGACTTGTTTAGAACAACTGGTTTTATTTCACAATCTCAGTAACTGTTCCAACAGGTCTATTAACGGTTTGGCACTCTACATTTTGTAAAGCTTTAATTAAGTGAAACAAGCTAAAAATCACTAATATGTGCCTTTAGCAAAGTAGCAATGTAATTATCTCATTTAACAGATAACTACTTCTATTTCATTTTTCAAAGCACAAAGAGAAAACTAGCTCTAAATGTCACTTTTCAGGCTCATTAAACTCACTAGAGAAATATCAAATTAGAGATTTCCACTATAAATACCATAATAAACTCGGTGAGCTGATATAAACAACATGATTATTTGGGACAGGGACAAGTCTTATAAAATATTCTGTTTTGCAGAATAAATGCTGGTTACATATTTATAATCCACTTTTATTACAATAGTACCTACATATTTATTTTGTTTAATTTGGGGTTTTACCTAAAATTTTAAAAAGAATCCAAAGTATCAAATTCTCCATTGCACATATTTTATAATACAATCTACAGAATTTTATATTCAAGAGACAAATTTTTTTTTCTTACCCTTAATCATCATTTTTTTCCTAATTTACCTTTTCTAAATTACTCTCCTGAACTGCATAAGAACAGGTTGATATGAGAAAGCAGTGCAGAGCAGACATCAATATATGGTTTCCAGGTAAGATTTATTTGTGTGTGTGTCTGATGTAAGCACTAACACGGACCCAATCAACTGGCATAACCACTGCCATCTCAAAACAAAATATTTACATTAAAGCCTGAGGTCTAGTTTGAAAAGTTTTCACACAATAACCAAGGAGCCATCCACAGATAGCCACTTGTTGACTTGAGCCAGCAGTTTAATACACCTCGATTTTGGTCATTTTTCCATACCTATATTTCCATTCATTTCAGTGTCACTGCAGAAGTTACCTGTCCCACACAAAATTGTCCTTGCTGATGACAAAACTAATGCCCACATATTAAGTTTACAGAAAGCCTATGAGATGTCTCCACACCAAAGATACCAAACACCTGGGAAGAGCAAAGGCAACTCTGGCAATTCCCAGGAACAACTGCTATACTCGAGGACCTCCTAATGTGGGTTAAAACCCCAGGGGTCAGGAGCAGAAGGTACAGGTCACACATGCCAAATCCAGAAAGTAAAAATACCCCTCTGATGGATGAAGACCTCACAGTTGTGGTACAGCCCTGCATTAAAAACAGCCCTCTCCTTGGTTGCCCACCCAATCACCTCATTCTGTTTTTCAGTCCTCTTTAAACATGGTGTCCCATCCTATTTACCAGCAACAGCCCTAGTGAGGCTTACCCCAGGAGCCTGTGCCAGCCACCACGGCTGACTGAATCTGTCCCTCCAAGCTGGTCTGGCAGCACAGAATCGATGAGGTTACACCAGGGATGCATTTGGCTCAGTGTGACTGATGCTGTGGGATATTCCTAAGAGTGCAGCTACAGACCTCGAAGTAAATACAGAGAAACAGTGCAGCATTACAATGCATTTCTATTCCATCATGTGTATTAGCGTGTATTATAATATGGCTTATAAGCCTGCTGTAAAGAAAGTTGAAGCAATAACACTCGACTGATTGATGCATCACCATTTTTAGGGTCCGTTGCACAAACTATTTTGATAGTGGAAGGCCATAAAGTATAATGTCTGTGCTAAAAGTGACACAATGAAGAAGATGATGCACCTGCTTCAATTTCAGCTTTGAGTCATTACTTAGAGCTGGTGGTCTAGGAGTTGCAAAATACTGCCTTTCTAGTTCCCTACTGATTCACCAGAAGATAAATGTCTAAAACTAAGGACCCCGGGCGCACAATAATAAAAACCTTTTTAGAGTCTAGACCCTTCCACTAGTTAAAGGAAACCTATTCCCATTTTTCTGTTAGGAAAAAAAATGGGATGCAGTTTCCCAGTGGCAGAGATCAAGTTTTTTATTTATATTAAAAATGCAGGATTGGGAAAAAAGAGGAAAAAAACCTTGCATGGACAAGACCAGCAGGTTGAAGGGTCCACAGCTCCTCAGCTCTGATCCCAGCACACTGCAGAAGGGAGTAAGACTGGCCTTATCTCCATGGCAGACACAAACCATCCTTGTGAATTAGCTGACAGCACCATTTTCATCCGGGGAAGACACTGAAGTTTAACAAAGAACTCAGAGCCGAAACTAATTAGAGCACAGTGTTAGTGCAGAATTATTGGGCAAATTAACATTTCCTTTCCCTTTGGTAAATATGGGCAAACCTACGTGATGTGAGTCACCCAAAATTCAACCCTCTCCAAAATCACCTGTGTTGAAAACAGAGCCCCTTCACTCAGTCTCTGCCTGCACTGTAGGTGACACAGGTCTCAGAGCTGTCACAGATCTTGAAGAGGAATATATCCCTCTTATAAGCTTGAGTCTACTTGTATTTTTTGGAGAACAAATCCTGCAAAACCAATTTTCCAATCCCACCAACACCAACAGCAGTTGAGGACATCCAGGTTAGATTGTCCCGGTTTACCCCTGGACACATGCTCAGCTATTTTGTAGGTTTGGGGGGTATTTTAGTCAGAACGAGGAACACCTGCATGAGCACAAACACTCACAGGCAAAACACTCTTCGAAACTACAAGCACTTGCAAAATTTGCACAGGACCAGGAGGAACTTCCCTGATGACACTGGAAGCTGTGGGCCTGAGTAGAGTTTAGCACAGGACATAAAAGAGTTACTCACACTGTTCCTCCTCAACAGAGAAGCCAGCCTGCAGACCACTAGCTGTGTGTTCACACCTGATGTTATCTTCACATTGAAGCTGATACAGGTCCACATGCACTTTCACCACACCAGCCTAATGAAGATGCACTATGGACAGCCCGGGGCATCACTCAGCACAGGGTTCAAACAGGACATCAACACTTTGAAATGCAAAGAATGGGAAAGTTAGTACCACACCCAGGAAACAGAATGTTATGGATTTGGGGGATGCTGCACTGCACTGAGGCAGAGGGCTGAGGCAGGGAACAACCAGGGACACATCTGGCAGGAACAACGAGCCAGTTGTTGAGCTGGAGGGCTGTAGTCAGCCCCAGCCTCTTGCCTTTCACATCAACCATTACTAGGTGCAAGGCAGGTGGGAAAAGGAATGGAATGAGAGAGGAATGGGATCAGACTTTTTTCACAGGTCATAAACAAATTTACGTTGAAACGAACCTCTCTCAAGCAAGTTCATCAAATACCTGTTGTTCTCTCTTCTGCCACATTTCTAGCATACAGGTTTGTGACTCTGGAAATTATATGTAACATGCTTTGCACTTACAGGGAAGTGGCTGGGATATCAAATGACCAAATAGCGCTGAAGAAAGGTTAAAGAGTGTGACCTATTGAACACTAACCTTCAACTGTTCTTGCAGGAGATACATTTTCCCTGAAGGAAAATAACTAACCTTTGAACCTCAGACCTTCATATTTATCTTTTGCCTTCTGGCTCTTTCTGACAAAGCCTCAGAAGAAGAACAGTCCTGAATAGATCAGGTTTGCTTCTACCTTCTCATCAGGCTGGGGTACATCTGACTATATTCTGCCCTTTGCACCTGCATGGGAACGCTACATTCCATTAGCTCTAAGTGTCAATGTCTCAAGATGTTTTACAAGCTGTTTTTTCAGCTTCATGACAGTCATCATCCCATATCACTTCATATCCGCATCAACAAAGAAGTTAGTTGATCTACTCTAACTCATCTCCAAGGTGGCCCTACAAAGCAATGGCAAATATCCTTCCAGATCAATGGCTCCTGCTTGGAAAATAAATGTCCTGGATCAGCCAGGGTAGCAGCAGGACACCATTATCCTGCAAAAGCACTCTTCTCCATTGACATTCTCTCTTCAGTTTTATTTACTGCTGACTAAACTAGCACCTATCAGAGGGGAAACTCTGTACAAGATTCTCCACCTAGGTGTCATCCAAGTTGTTACTAAAACTACTTGTGAAGAGTTTCTGTTCAGATCCTACTTGCATGCAATCAAGCACATCCTCTTTTCCTATAAAAGACTGCAACACGCTGCTATAAACTGTATCCACCAAAAGGCTGTCTATATCCACCCTCTCTTCCCTTCTCTAACACATTCCAGAATTTCTCCTGCATTCTCCATGGCTTGTTGGTCTTCTCTTGGGAGAAATAATAAGAACTATGGTACCATACTATTGACTGACACTGAATACAGCTCCTAGCACTGTCACAGACTTTCTGCACAACTAGCATTTCATTTCCCTCGGCGAGGTTTCAGACTGGTACAGTAGCAGCTTCTCACCTATGCAGGTAGATTTATTAGCACCAATATGAGACACTCAGAACAAATTCATCAGTCTTCTCCTTGAAAATGAGATTATTGTTTCTTACTTTCTCTGACCCATCATCTAAATCCAAAACAATAAACTGGATCTTCAGCTGGGTTCATCTTAGCTCTTCCAACACCACTGAGGGTTGGCTTAATGGAATAATTGTATGAAAACACTAAAATATTCAAAGCCATCATTAGCCCAAAGCAGATCTCATCCTATATGTGAAATTATAACCTTGGGGACTTTCGACAAGGTTTGGGGGTTTTCTCATTCCATCCTGCAGCCATGACCTGCTATTTACTAGAAGGATTCACTAGTCCACCTACGATACTGCCTCATTTGAGGATATTTCTTTCACACACCTTCAGATGTATGAAAACTTAGGAGGTGGGAAGAGGTCTTTTTGGTCCACCAGGATGATCAGTTGTGTCAGAAGCATCACGAGCAGTGCTTACTGAAAAGTGGTTTTTTGTCTTTCTCTTCTTTCCCTGTAGTTTCAGACTGAGATACAGAAGTGAACCGTGTCCAAGGCTGGAGTTGAAATCCGTGCAAATCAGCTCCCAGTCTGCAAGAAATTCAGACTCAGGCTAAGTCTTCAAAACAGAATGGGGAAGCTCTGCACACAAACCACCAAAGCAACCGTACCCTGTGAGCTCAGACCATTCACAGTCACCAGGGTAAAACGTGAGAATTCAGGACATTAGGGATTTGGCTGTGGAATTAGTTTCTCCAGAACTGTTAGATCAAACCAGTCTGACCCCTTCCTTTCAGACCAGTCTTTCCACTGGAGGTGGAATATGTATGTGCATATATTCCATGTAGACAGGGTGCTTAGTGACGGGTTTTAGTGATAACTTGGCAGTGCTGGGTTAACAGCTGGATGCAATGATATTAAAAGTCTTTTCTAACCTAAACAATTCTATGATTCTATTCTACATCCCAGATGGTGTTTACTGCAAGCAAGGAGGAGAAAAGACCAGAAGACTCCACTAGGTCAACTATGTTCTCCTTGTGCAGATTCAATCTGCTTAAAATCCAGAGAACTATTTTAAGTACGACCAGCATCTGGGAAGATATTTCCTGATGTTTCCTTCATGGTTCTCCTGATTCATTCCAGCCCTGACCTTCAAATTCTTTCATATTTTAAGCTCAGGTCTTCCTTGAAATAATCCTCTTTTTTTTTTATTGTGGGCAAGTGTCCGTTAAGGACTACTAACCTCATCTTTCTATAGAAGTAACTTATCAAGATGAGAACATCCATCAAGAGGTAGATCTCCATTAAGATGTGGATCTTCAAAACAAACTTAGCCAGAGCACCGCTTTGCTGTTACCTCATTCCCTTCTTGAATTAGCAATGTAAAAAAAAAAATAGATGCAACACCTCACAGGAACAGCACCAAGCAGAGCTCAGCCATAAGACGCCATAAAAAAACTTGTCACAGGTCTTGGAATCAGAAAGGTCAGGACCTCTCAGCTAAGTATCATCACCTATAAGACAGAGAAAAAGTCCCACTGTTTTAAGAGTGCTACAATGCCTTAGCACAATGGAGCAGATAAAAAAAAAAAAAAAAAAAGAAAAAAAAGAGGACTGCAGCTTTAACTTTATATTTCTGCCTTTTGTTGGCTTAAGCCAGATCCTTGGTGTTATTTTAATGCAGCAGCAAAGAGCTGCATTTAATATGTGATAGGCTTGAGATGCCCATTTTTTTTTATTATTTTTTTTCTTTTTTATATGTGTGCTGAATATCCAGCATGTAATTGAAAAAGGAAAAGGAGCTGCTTGTTTGCTGCCTGATCCAGGAATGATTAAAGGTAGAAGTTTTTCAGACACTACTGACAGAAAGGGTATAGTTAAAGCTGCTTTAAAAAAGAGAGCCTTCATAAAGAGCCAGTACTCAAACCGCTATTAAAAGCATCATGCTTGTTAAAACCTGTAAAAAGGCAGGAAATCAGCGAGTGAAATGCAGCTTCTTCATCAATTACTGAAAGGAGTGTACACCTTAAAGCACTCTTTGAATTGTGTCATACCAGCCTCCCCATGCTCCCCCCATCCCTGTACCCTCCACCCGTGTGTGTGTGTGTGTGTCCGGGCTCTCAGCCTTGTGCCAGGCCATTCATTGGTACATTAGTGATGGGGAGGGGGGAAGAAAGAGGGGGTTACAATGCTACACCAAGTTCACTTCTCGCTTGTTGTTGGCGACCCATTTACAGCTGAACGGCTCTGTGCAGAGACAGCTCTAAATGACTCTCTCCACCTCTTCACCAAGCCACTTGTTTTTGTCATTTCTTTCTCTTTTTTAAAAATCCAAAGGAAATAATTGATAAACCGAACGCCATCCACCTTAAAGGCAAATGCATATATCCACCTGGTTAAAATTTCTCCTCTTTCTATTTTCCATCTCCCTATATCCATTTTGCTCGGCACTGTTTAAACAATACTTCATCAAATGCAGCCCGAAGCAAATAAAAAGCACAGTAGAGTAAATAAAAAGTAAAAAGTAGAAAAAAAAAAAAAAAAAAAAAAAAAAATCACAGGCTGGAGGGTAAGTACTTTTATTCCTGTACTTTCATTGCCTGGGGAATTATTATTCCATTGCTGGTTTCAGGAGGGGGGAGGGAGTGAGGGGGGGTGAAAGGACAGCCATGTTATTCGCAAAATGGATTGCTCCTCTCACTGCTTTTCACTCCTCTGGGTTCTCAAGAGTCCACTGATTACAACAAAGTGTGGCCATCTATTCCGTCTTATTGACAAAGGTCCTTAATTACTGCTGCACCAGTAATACCTGCTATTAAATTCTGCTAAACAGAGGCTGCAAATTAGCTGCGGATCCCAGTAACCTTTTGTGTGTAATTACAGGCAGCGGGATTGACGTTAAGGCTACAGCACTGACCCGAGTCATAGCAATGGGAAACCTTTGTTTATCACCTGTGGTGGGGGCCAAAATGTGAAATTAAAAGCTCTCCATCAGTGGAAGGCCTTCAGAAGCCCAGGAAAGCAACAGGAAGGCAAAAAAGCAAACTGCTCTATATTTATAACCGACTTCTTCAATTGCTATTTAAACTCGCAGCTCATTAACCTGGGTGGTTGCTCTAGCACGCCAGCCATGCAAAGTTTAAAATGGCAAAAATTTAGGTTGTCTTTTTGAGGTGTTCTGTATTTCATCAAGGCCTTTAACCTGCATTTAAGAGCCAGTTTGATGCAATTGCTAACTATAAACAGGCTGCGATATTGAAAAACCAAACCAAATAACGCACAAACGTTGTGCATTTCCGTGGTGGGAGGTGGGTAGTTGCAAAGCTCTTCTCTGCCTCCAAAGGGTTTCAGTATGAGTCTGTCCCTGGGGCACCAGAGCCAACACCAGACAGGGCTCCATCCTGCTCAGCTCTGCACACCCAGGTCCTATCCTGGCCAACACAGACAACGGCAGGATGGGCATCTGTCTGCATCTCTTGTTCTACGTTAGTGTGCTTATCAGAGCAGGGCTCCCAGTGCCTGGGAGCACCCATTGCATGTGTAGATCCACCTGCTAGGCTTATCAGAGACCAAAAAAAAATACAAATCATCAGAAAGCAGTGTTGTCATTCTTTGCATTATATTGTCCCAGTCACAGGGGCTCAGTTTCTGAAACCAAGCTTCCTGGAAAGAGGGCATGTGCAAGGATCTCTCTCAGCCTCCTGCCTTCCTATTCTCTTCTTCCTCCCCGCCCTGCCTTTATGCCCCTGGGTGAACAGCCCTTGATTCCAATCTCTAAAAGTGACATGGCCGTCCTGATGACTACAACAGATCATCTTCTGTTGCACTCTGTAATCCCAGAGCATTGCTTTGCTCCCCTATCTTTGCATCACTGGTAGCAGCACCCTCACCATCAGTCCACTTCCACCAGTTCTTCTGCCACACTCCCTCTGTGCCTCACACCACTGGCTCTGGTGAAGACCCCATTGAAGGCCATGTTGGAGCTTCATCTTCGCTCTCTGTTGAGCACGGAGCTGGCAGAAGCTCTTATTTCACAGACTCATACTCACAGATGTGAAAAACAAGTCTTCTCTTCCCATTTTCTACATGTTTTCTAAAAGACTGCTTAAAATTTGCTACCCTCACTCATCAGCAGTAAACATTTCTGAAGTAATATCCAGTCCTGATTCACAGGATTTCAGTTGATCTATAAGTCCAAGGACCTACCTGGTAGGCAGATTATTTCACATGCTTGGGCTCTTCATACTTTCCTCTGAAGCAGTTGGCCAAAACCAATATCTCCATTTCACATTAGGAATTTTCTTCCCAAAGCATGTACTTCTGTAGCAAAAGAGAGTGCAAGGCATTACACTGTAAAACCAACAGGGGATATTTTAATTTACAAAAGAATAATGTTTCAAGCAGTCCTAGTTAGTCTTTGAAGATTTAAATATTTATCTATTGAATTAATGAAATATTACAGCTGTGTTTAGCTTATGTGACAACACAAGTCATATTGCAGCACAGCACATTCAACTACCCAGATATAAAATGCTACAAAAACAACAACACACTCAACAGTAGAACAAGAAAAACTGAGGCCATGTAGGTTAATAATTTGTGTCCTTTATGTCCCCAAAGTTTAACTAGTGCAAGCTTTCCCAACAAGCTCCACAGCCCATTTACATCTCCTCAACTCCCCTTTCCATGTTACCCTTGGAGAGCAAGCATCAACTATTCAGGTAAATAGCTAAAAAAATATACAATCCACTCAAAGCTCACAAAATAATATTTTAATTCACATTTTCAAACTTTAAAAAAAAAATGCATTTACTTCAAAATTCAGTGGGAATTTTTGTTGATGTCATATTAGCACATATATATGACCTCCTTAAATCCTCTTTCTCAGATGAAAAGCAGCCCTGACACACATGTAAACTGAGAATATCCTCTTCCATCAGAGATGGGACCAGCCTGTACTGTCAATACACTGCCAGGCCCTGATCCTTGAGCCAGGGCCCAGGAGCAAAGCACCCAGCAGATCTGAGTATCCACAAGAGATACCAGAGGAGCATCCTCGAGAGGATGCCAAGGAGAAATTGTGACATGCAGAATTCACACAGTTGTGCTCTTACACTTGACCTTAAACAGCAGTTCACACACCATTTTTTAGACAAGCAACTAATGAGTCCTGTCTTTACAATTAGTTATTCTGGGTCTCAAAAACTCAGTTACAAACCTTGAAATCCTCACCCCAGCAGCACTTCCACTTCTCCCAGCAGGTAGGAGCTTCTGCTTAGAAATCCCCATTAATTCAGGTCTATAGCCTAGGTCCTGCAGCTGCTATTCACATGTCTCCTCTCTCTCTAACTCCACACAATCAAACGCAGGGCTCTGAAGTTCTTTAATGCTTTATATGGGCTCATTTCTGCAAGTTACTGAACAATCAGAGTAGAGTGCACAGCACTTTGCAGTTCTGAGGTACAGATGAGGTTCCCTAAGGATTAAATTTTATTCTGTCCAGAGGTCTAGAACTAGACTAATTCCACCCCTAAAGTCCCACTTAAGCATTATTTTGAAGGCATTAGTGATATTCAGGTCAGGTATTTCTCAGTTTTTAAGGACATAGTGGCAGAGCATTGCAACATCTTATTAGAGACACAGGGATACAACTCAGCCCAGCTCCAGATGGCAGCCAAGGCTTTGACCCATCTGAAAACAGACACCTGATCCTTCACACCAGGCATCCAAGCAGTAATCCTGGACATTCCCCACCTTTATGTGCTATTGGCAACACAGCCATGCTGCCCAAACCATGCTCACCCAGAGGGACATCCAGGATATGGTCCTTGATCCACATCTGAGGATAGATTGGGAGCATTACACAGCCAACAGATTCATCACTGTGGTAGCATCATGTCTCAAGTACAGAAATGTATATTTCTGCAGCAAAGAGACCCATTCATCATGTTAACACTCTTAAAGAGATTATAAATTAAAATAAAATGAAATCCTAAAGCATTGCTACAGTGCTCAAGCTGTTTGTGTCATAATCACTTGAAATCTTAAAGCCTGAGCTCCTGAAGCCTTTGTATTTGTGAGAGGCTCTGCTGACCTCTCTCTATGTTCTTTAGAAAATAAACTAGCTCTCCTAGATTCAGAAAAGAGCTTGAAAATGAGGTCTGGAGGCCTTAAACCCAAAAGACAAACAAAAAGAAATCATAGTTCATCATCCTTTAGAGTCAAAAGGGTTTTTTCCATTGATGCATTTTTGGTGAGCACTTAATATTTTATAGCATGTGGGCTTAACAGTATCAGAAATCATGGCACAGAAGCATATTACATTCTTGCACAGTCTCATATGATAATGATACTGTGCAACCTGAGAATTATTACGGGAGGATGTTTTTTCAATTAACAACGTTAAGTGTTACTAAGTGATGTTATAAATATAAATCATCTGCTTTAACTCCCCTTACAATATTCACTTGGCATTAGATTCTATTTCTGGAGAAACTCTCTGTGACCCAATATTAAGTCACTAAATAAATAATGCAGACACCAAAGAAACTGCCAGAAATTGAGGGAAGAGACCTTCTTTTTATGATTTGTGAATATTTGCATTCTTAACAAACCTTTAAGAAACAAATTGGATATTGGAACATGAGCTATGAAATGAATAGGAAATTAAAAGTACATTCCCCTTCTTTTCTGTCCATGTCTTCAGAAAATTCCCAAAACGAGGCTAAAGAACATGTTTTCTGGAAGTTTCTATAGAAACGAGTGTTGTTGTCATTTACTGGGGTGGTTGCCACCTCATTGGCTTTTTGGTCTAAAAATGAAACATCTGCCTTAGCAGTTCTAGATCTATAGTCACAAGATGCCTCCAGACCTGCAGCTCCTCCCATCCTGACCCATGCGCTGCCCCCCAAAGCTTCCTCACTCCCCCTCTGAGTGCTCAGACAGTTCTGGTGATTAATTGAGAGACAACATTTAACTTTCAAACAGCTTACAATATGTTAAATGAGCTATTATAAGCTCATCCCAGACAGCATTGTTAAAAGGGTTGCCTTAGGTCTTTCCCTTCTCAGCTGACCTTTTTTACTCTTTAATTGGGGTTTGTTCATTTGAGGGCATGCTCTGAAGCTCACAAAGTTCAAATGGAAGATGCCTTTATCAGCTCATGACCTGAACACCCACCACCACCATTCCCAGTAGCATCACCTACGAGCAGAGCCTGGAACATGGCTTGATGAACACTCACAGCTTTATTAAAGCAAGTTTAAATGGAAAAGAGAAAAACCACGCTTGAGGGCTGCACTAACTGTTGGCGAGCAGAGTATGCTGCTGATCAGCCTCAGTAGCTATTGCTCCACAGAGACGTCGCAACAGCTCCAGCTCACATCACCTTAAAGACCTTGTGAGGCCACGTTCAGTGGCCATCTGACCTTTACTCCCAACAGCCTCTGTGCACGGGTCAGAATCTCGTCCTTTGTGAATGGGCCTTATATTAACATGTACTGACTGCACTTTAAAATATTAAAATGTAATCATGGTTTTCCAGATCTGGATGAGAGTTGGGTGTTTTTTCCTTCTCACTTAAAAAGCCCTGAAATCCCAGAAGACGTTGTAAAAATATGTGGCACTTCACAGCTCTGATGGCCAACATAAGCATTTTCTAAATTGCTTGCCTATCAAAATCATATTTGGAATTGTGCTCTGCAAGTATGTGCAAAATTTACATTACAAAAGATGCAGTATGACATCAAAAAAGAGTTACTACAACTGTTCTAAAACACTGTAATGTGGAAAAGGGGCCTCCAAGGATTATTTTTATCGCCCTTAGGACTTTTGTTTCGAAGTGCCTCAGCACGACAGCAGAAAACCTACAATTAAATATTTAAATCACCATAACAGTATTTTTTAAGGAAAAAAGAACTTCAAGAGACCTCTTTAGAAATCAAGTGCTTCCTCATAACATTACACATGCTAGCGAAATAATTTTAAAATAAAAGGGTAATCTAAATTTTATATTGCCCTGCATGTAATAAGCTCCTGGTGAGAAAAGTGATATTGCCATAAAATATGAAAGTGCAATGCGCTTTTTGATTACATCAGGGTTTTCTATTTGCCACTCTAATCCTTAGAATTCAGCTGTTCCCTGTTCAGTCCTTTTACATCATCCTTAGCTAATCTGTCAAACATTTCAGACAGCCAAACCAATTTTCAGATTGTTCGGGACTTTGCCACAAGCACCGTGTGCTGTTAATAAGATTTTCATTTGGAGTGATGCCATGTCGTCCGTGTTTTCTATCGTATATAAATACTGAGATTTAATGGCTTCAGGTTTTGTTTAATGTTAACATCAACAATAAAAAAAAGGGAGGTTCTCAAACGCCAAGCCCCATAGTGAAATGCACTAGTGACAGCTATTTGCAAGGTTAATGTTGTGGAAAACAACATCCATCTTTGAAACAGTTTCATTAGCCCCATACAGCTGACCTCTCCACATAATGTTGTCAAATGTGACGTGCATCAGATTATTGGGAATATGGAGATCAATAAATATGCAACACCAGCGCTCAGAACGCTCCTGGCATCATAGCCGTACAAACGCCATCTAACATCCCAAAGAGTAGCTGTCATCTGTCAAATCTACTAGCAAATAGACAGGCTTAAGGGGAAAGCTATCGGTAATAGTAAAATACATAAGTAAAGATGAATTAGGGAGTACAAAGTCAAGGTTCTGATACATTACGGTTCCAATGGAAAAACTCCAGATAAACACTTTAGAGCGAGACCTGCCTGGTTTGTCGTGTTAAATACAAACCCCCTCCATGGGGCAGCACCTGCCACGTTTGCATTTTCACGCACCCACTCCTTTCCTCGATGTTGCTCTTGTCCCCCATCCCCTGTCCCCTCAGGGCACCGACATGCTGGGTTCCTTTCCACCCCCAGGTGCTGGAGCACCCAGAGCGTTCTGGTCCCCAGTCCTGGCACAGCACCCTAGGCCTGCAAAGGCAGCCTAAGGAGAAGCTCCCAAGGAGAGGAAAGGTATGGCTGGATGCAGTAGCTTCCACAGAGGTCAGCTTGTTGTGATAATCAAAAATGAAAAATGAATATTTCCTTTTAATTTTTGAAATAAATTCTATTGACATCGCACTCTTCTGATTCTTTCTGGTCTTAAACCAGGGTACAACTCAGCAGCAGATAGAGAAACCAACTTGTATCATCAGCACACTTTGGCTTCGGGTCCACTGAGCTCAAGGTACAGAGCAGTGGCAAACTACAGCATTAAAGAGAGGGTTTGGGAGCCAACTTCCAAAGGAAGGAAGAGCAGGCAGTGCCCTGCACAGCTGAGCTCCCAGTAAGTTCAACACAAAAGGAAACAAAGCTACAAAGAACCCTCCTGCTCTGTCTTTGACTATAAGCATTCAGTGAGTGAAAATATCCTTTTTTTCATTTCTGTATGTATGACATTGTTCTCATTACCATATCCTCAATAACTGGGTAGTAATCCTCAGCTCACAGCTTTGGAGGCATTGGTGTGGCCGCCACAGTGATGGAATTCTGTAATAAATCAGCAATTAGAATCACTCACTGAGTGGGAGCTGAAAACTCCCTCAAAACACACAGTCCTTAATGCAAGATGAGAATGACACACCTGTAAACAGTGCCTTCTGCTAAGATATATATGTATATTTATATATTAAAAAGCTACATTGAGAACACGTTGTCCAATTAAAGAGCTAACAGATTGGGTTTGGGTTGTTTTTTTTTTTCCCTTATATGTTTTTAAAAACATTGCTCATGTTGTGGAAAAGGAGAACAAACAGAAAGCAGAAAGGTATTTTTGAAGTATACAGTTATAAGGTGCTTGGCTGATAATTTGCAACCTTGGTACACAACATACCTTTTAGCAAGGCTATTTATTTCTCGGGGAGAATGCTACAGTACTTACGATAAAGGCCTCTGTTGGACCTCTTCATCAATAGCAAACCTTTAAGCACAGCACATTTCATAAATAGGAGTTCCACTAACACAGACTTCAAAAGGATAGAACCTGATAATTCAAAAATAGAGCTATATTAAGTGTTCCAACAGTCCATCCATAAAAGCAGCCTCCAAACGCCTCCTCTGTGCAGCATGACAGTCTATTAGAATAATAGCAGGGGAAAGCATAATTACAAGTAATCATTGGTTGGAAAGGAGCTAGTTGTTTTTGTAGAGTAAAATGCCTTACTGAACCCAGCAGAAAATGCAATGCTGGCTCTAGTGGTGAGGGCAGGTAGCCCCAGAAAATAATCAGAGCACAAATCTTGAGTGATCTGGCTTTATTTTTTAAACCCTTCTGTATTTCTTAATATTCTCCCAGTGAATTGCACTTAATTTGCTGCCACGGTTTAAGTCTGGTTACCCCATCATTGCTGTTTGTTGGGCAGTGACACCCCTCATGCTGGAATATCAGTTTGGTTTTGGAAGATCCGTGACTTAATGACTTTTTCTCATCAATGGGAAGATGTCCCTGTTCACTGCAGGGGACTTGGACCAGATAACCTTTAAAGGTCCCTTCCAACCCAAAACATTCTATGACTTTAAGACAAAACATCTCCACAATCAGTGATTTTAACATTTGAAAGACTGTCCCTGCAGACTATAAAGGTGGTTCAGTTACTTGTACAAGAAAATTGAGAAGGAATTCACAGGTCTTCCCCCCTCCCCATCAATGTAGTGCTTGGGTCTGTGTAACCAAGAGCAAAAAAGAGCCCACAAAAGGTAAAAGCAATTTCAGTTTGCACATAGCTGAGCTCCAGAAAACCCGTCTCTGAGAGCTTCATCTCTCTTCTGTTTTCTAAATGCTTTACCTCCACTCCTACCTCTTTTATACTCCCCATCCTCAGCTACCTATCAGCCATCATGCTCCACCAGATAAAAAATTTGGAGATTTGCTGTTGACTTCAGTAAAAGTAGGACCATGGGGTTTATTTCTATAAATCAGCCTGCAGGATTATTTATGGTTATTCTTGTAAGAGTTGTACATCTTAATAACCTCTCTCCCCACAGCCAACCTGCTTTCTCCAAAGCTCTAGGAGATCACACCAGAGATCACTAAGTGAAGGAACTGAAAACTTCATTTGGCATTGCATTCCTCAACTTTCTTGTCAATTTAAAATTGAAGCTTTTCCTCACCACAAACGAGGCCAAGAATACACTTGGGCCAATTAAGCAATTATAATTATACCACCAAGTGCCAATCAGTTTATCTATTCTGCTATGCCAAGTAAAGGACCAACGACTCTTTTGTATTCATCACGTAGAAAGCACATTTGTAGGCCAGCCTATATTTCCTACCTCTTATGATAATGCTTTTAAGGTAAAACCACCTCTCTTTGTGAGGACAGCCCCATTATAATGTGATATGCTTACTCACAGCCAGCGCTGACGGAAAAGTTTCAATGTTCATTACATTAGCTAGTCTTAAAAATGGAATACAAACCAATTTTAATCAATAGGTATTAATAAATAAATATTAAGGAACTATACCTGTAATGTACAGGTAGCCCAATTAAAGTAACAGCATTTGCTGCACTTACATACCTTAATTTTCTCTACAAAATCCTTATTGAACCACTACTTTAAAAAAAAAAATTACATTTGCAATTAGAAACACTGAAGTTACATTATCGATTTTCTGCTAAAAACCTTTTTAGTAAACAAGCACAAACTACATTCATTAAATGTAAGTGCTTGGAGCTATGGTGTGAAATTCAATTCAGCCATTATCATGAATTACACTGATTATTGCTGTAATTATTTTCTCTTGGATACAACTGCATTTCTGTTCCTTCCTAGTTGTGTTGGACATATAACCATGTTCATTTTATAGCTAATAATACTCAACTGTAGTTTCAGCAATTACTATCACTTATACAAATCATTAAGTTAAGCTATGGGTACCTAGTAAAATAAAAAACAAAGTAAGTAAAACATCCTTCCTCTTTTTTTTTTTTTTTACCTTTGAAAAAACTAATGGCATTGGCAACAGAGGAAAATTACTGATGTTAAATGATTTACATTAGAAAAAGTGATCACCTGTGATACATTTTCACTGATATTTTGGTCACAGTGAACTCCTAACTATCCATTTAAAACCTGCCAGGTAAACTACACTTTTGCCTTTACACCCAGGCTAATAGAACAATCCTTTTTTTTTAAACTTTATCTGTTAAAAGAACAAACTTTTCTCAAGGGCCATTTAGACACTGGCAGGCCACAGCCAAAATTAAATATCCCAATTGTTTGATCCATTAAAACAATTTATTTCACAGATCATTTCAAGCATGGCAACAAAAGATGTTTTACAGTTAAGAGACCCTTTCCCAAACCCAGTGGGTGCAATGAGGAGGGTGTATTGCCAGCAATGGCTATTGCTCTTCAGCCCAAAGAACACCCACATCATCTGGCATGGTTTAGGAGAAATCCATGTGTTGATTTCAAGTGTTGCTTGAATACAAAGTCCAGTATCAGATGTTATAATAAAAATTATATGAAGCAGTTATTTTTAGAACAGATAGTGTAATAAGGGTGATGTTCTTGAAAATAAGCAGCTATTTCTAGAATAGGGGGTAAAAGCAACCAGTGAATAACGCACTGCAAACCACCAAAGAGAAGTTGTTTGGCTCATGATATTACAGCAAAATTTTATCTGACAGAGAGTCTCCTGGAAGATCAGACACTGCTGCAGAGAGAACTGAGGTCTGCACACATCTGTGCTTCTTTCTGCCTGCTGCTCTCAGTTCCAGTCACCCTGTCTGGTGATGAAGCATTTGCTACCAGTTGCCTGATATTTGCATAGAGCAGCATCAATGTACATGTTGTAGAGACACAGGCATCAGTCTCTTCTCACAAGCAATTAGTGATAGAACCAGAGGGAATGCCTTCACGCTGCACCAGGGGAGGTTTAACTGGACATTAGGAAAATTTTTTTCACTGAAAGGGTTGTCAGGCATTGGAACAGGCTGCCCAGGGAAGTGACTGAGTCACCATCCCTGGATGTGTTTAAAAGCCATATAGATGTGGTGCTTGGGGATATGGCTTAGTGGTGGACTTGACAGAGTAGGGCTAATGGTTGGACTCAATGATCTTAAAGGTCTTTTCCAACCTAAATGATTCTATGATTTCACATTGCATCAAACAATGTTCACCAGGCAATTCACAAGTTACTTGGGGATAGAAAAATTGTTCTATTTGTCTGTAGAAAAAAAAATCCCAAGAAGCTGGTGAACTGAGGGTCCAAAGCAGAGAGTGTGTGCCAGGAGCTGGATGCTACCCTAAGTCTAGCATAAATGTGGGAGTCTAAAGAGTCTAATGAATAAACTGTTCCAAATAAAACAGACTAATGAGGGAAAACAAATATATGTGAAATGAAAAAATCAGTGTCTTTTAATATCAGATGTAAAATTCCATTTCAGCATTTGCTGTTCCTCAAGCCAGACCCAGAAAAGCAAGGCTCTAGGAGGTTCCTGAGCTGGGCTCATCCAGTAGCTTCACCTGCATCTAAGCAAATCTCTGCCCAGCTGCTCATGTGCCCCATCTCTGACAGGCTGTATTCTTATACCATTTCACACAAGCAGAAGCATTGCCCTGAAGATGTTTTTAGCAAAGGAGGCATTTATGTGCATTGGCCATGTCATCACCATTCAGAACATTTCTTGTTCACCCCCAGTTTCCCTGATGTTTCTTCTAGGAAATCCTATTCACAGCTGACTTTACATATGTCATCGCAAATGAAGACAACACAACAGTAAAGATCATTTGAATGGGAGCTAGAACAAGCACAGAACAAAATCTTTTACTACAGACACTTGCTAACAGACAAGTTAGCAAATTTCTGTAGCTTTATGGTATCTACTCTGATGAATGCATTAACAGAATCATTATATTTAACATCTTTTTCCTTTTCTTCCTCAACAGCAGAGGATAAGCCAAAGACATTCCAAAAAACCTGATGTTTCTGTTATTTGCAGCCATCACTGTATCTCACATAAGGGTGCTAACCCCAGGAGGTACCACCACTCATTTACTGAAGGCTTTATTATCTAGTTGCTTATGACTACCTTTCAAAAGCTGTGCCAATGTTCATCGGGGCCACGAAGATTCTGTAACAAGATGCAGTGCGACAATTCTTTCAGATTGCCCACAAAACTAACAAAGGCCTCCACTTCTCTGGCTATTTCCAGGACATCATCTATGTCCTGATGGTGGCTAATATGTCCTTATCTTGAGGAAGAGCACCCACCGTATTTTCCCCAGTAAATGTAAAGAAAGAAAGATCTTGAAGCAACAGGCAGCCAGCTAGGAGATCCCTTCCAGAACCAGAGTTCTCCTCAATGTGTCACCAAACCCATCAGTAATCACTCCACACTGAAGGGCTGTTGCACTGACCTTCAGCACAGAGTCATGGGTGTATTTCTAGCTAATAGAAAAGTCCTTTAAACTATTCCTGACTCAGTTACCCTCACTTATAAAAGAAGAATAGTGATATCACCCTTTTTCTCAATGCAGTAAGAATTTTACTAGAAAAAAGTTATATCACATTTGAACTTTTTGGTGAAGATCAAATATATGGAGGTCTCTGTACATACAGTATTAGAAAAGGTATGTTTGCTATATTTGCAAAAATGCAAAAACTGTAACAACACATGAAAATAATCTGAAGAAATAAAAATACCACCTCTCCTCCCAAATCCAAGAAAGAGATTGGAAACCTTGGACAAAATTCAATGGAAAATTTTAAAACCACTGCGTTCTTACCGGCTGTCCCACTTGATTATGTGTTAAATTCTAAAGCATTGAATAAATAGCAAGGAAGTCCTACCCAAAATGCAATCATTAAATACACAAGACTACAATGGATATTCCCAGATACCTTCTTCATATAGGAATTTTTCCTCTGGCCACTTTGAAACTTTGTAACATAACCTTCAAAGCAGGGAAGATGTGTTGTAGAAGTTCTGCTTAGCTAACCATGAATACTAATTGCAGGAAGAACGATTGGCCCCGAGGCCAGAGGGCATGAGCTCAACCAACAGGCACAAAAGTTTCATCGAGCTCCTGCTAACAATGGAGCAGGGTGCTGCTGGGGAGCCTAAAACAGCCTCCCTGAAAGGGGATACCTCCCAAACATTAACAAAACTTGGGGGTGGGGTGAAGAAATCTCCTTATCAGAATAGCCTTGGAAATGAAAGGATGAGTAATAAGGATTTCATACATACTTTTGCTTGCACCTCGGTATTCCCACATTGCAGACAGCACTTCTATTTTTCAGTTTGACTACGCAAAATTGATTGGCCCAGTCCAGCCAAGCATCCTGGTTCCTTTGCTGATGTGAGGGATGAACCACTCCAGGTATTCCTCTTGATTTGTCAAGAGCTCAGTAGTTTCGTTTCTTCTTTGCTGGGAAAGTCATACACAGGGATAACCTCACCACAGGGGGCAATCACAGAATCACAGACTGGTTTGGGTGGGAAGGGACCTTTCAAAGTCATCTCATCCAACCTTCCTGCAGGAAGCAGAGACATCTGCAACTAGAGCAGGTTGCTCAGAGCCCCAGCCAACCTCACATGCAGTGGTGTCAGGGATGGGGCAGCGACCACCTCTCTGGACAACCTGGGCCAGGGGCTTACCACCCTCAGTGTTAAAATGTCTTCCTTCTCTCCAGTCTAAATCTCCCTCTTTTAGTTTAAACCATCACCCGTTGTGCTGTCGCAACAGGACCTGTTAAAAAGCTTGCCCCATCTTTTATAGGCCCCTTTAAGTACTGAAAGGCTGCAATAAAGTCTCCACTGAGCCTTCTCCTCTCCAGGCTGAACAACCCAAATTCTCTCAGCCTTTCTTCATAGGAGAGGTGCTCCAGCCCTCTGATCATTTTTGTGACTCTGTGCTGCCAGTGCAGGCACTGGAAGAGAGCTCTAGTTACAGCAACAGAGTCCACATTTTTATGTGTGCCTGAAAGAAAATGAGTCGCATGTCAGCATTACCACCAACAAAGCACAGCTGAATTACCATCACCACACCAAACAAACACCAAAACAGACTCCATTGCACGCATGTTTCATCAGCCCAATGTTTTGTAAATAGGCTAAGATTGGTGGGTGCAAGATCTGCACTGAATGTTCCTCCACTCCTGCCTGCTGGTCCAGAGTTAACCTTATAGTCCAGGCTTGGTGATCTGTTAACTTTGGTCACCCTAAGGCCAGCCCTTTTCCAGGCAGCTTGCTCCCACCTTGGCCAAAGGGAAGATGTACATTGCTTCCTTTCTACACTTTAGACACCCTTTCTCCAGGATAGAGCCAAGGAGCCTTGGTGGGGATGGCCACCTGTAAGCAGGATCTGAACTGAAGCTTTTGTCTGAATCCCAGCTGTGGGAGATAATATGATAGTGCATCAGAGGTGGAAAGAGGAGGTCAATATGGAATTTTCCACAAGATTTGTAATAAATACATGAGCCAGAGTTATAATAAACCTAGAAGAATCAGAAGCCACTGAAATAAAACTTTTCTCACAGTTTGCAGCACAGCAAGTAGGATGAGCAAAGCAAAGCCTTGTGCAAAGGCTCACGACAACGGCCACCAGGTCCTGCTTGCCCAGTCTACCACAGGTTTGCCTTCAAGACCAACACATGCCAAAGAGGGTTTTGTTTGTGCCAGACCCCCTAATGGTAGGTGAGACACCCATGTTTAGTACCTGCTCTCCAAGTGCCTTTTTTAGAGGCTCTCTGTGTTGATGTTCATTGCTTGGTAACCCAAGTGAAAACACTCTCCCTTTCAACTTGCAAGCTGATCTGGCTGGCAGCTGCATTATGGTTCTTCAAGTCAGTAGATGTCACCATCCTGCCCACTCCTTAAGGGCTCTGCACTCTTCATACAGGAAGGACAGGAGATGTAAAATCCATACCCTGCGATAACGTGGGCGTTCCCAAATCTGAGGCTGGGGTGAGGGGAGGAAGATGAGTCAGCCTTCAAACTTGAGGACACTGCCTCCAGATCACAAAACCTCTGAGAGGTGAACTGTGAGGGGGTGGAAGAGTATTTGAGTTGAGGGGATTGCTGTGTCCTTGCACTAGTGTACACTATACAGTATGAGCTGGTGCTGACGATGGTGATCCTGGGTGAGGTGGACCTTAGGAAGACAGCATTCATCTTCCTTCCTTACAGATGACTCATACACTCAATACAGCCTTCAGACAAGGAATGAGCTCAATGACCTATTTGCTAGAGCTCCATTAATTTGACAGTGCCAGATGGGAGAGGATTTCAAAAGGCTTCATGTTTGAAGAGAGAGTTGTTATCATTGTTTCAAAGTCAAATTCTTCTCCCAAGTCCAGTATTCAAAACTCCAGGACTCAAAATCACGTTTGAAACGCCTGAAACACTTTCATAGTTTTCTAATGAGTTTAATAATAATCCTACTGATAGCAGCTCTGTGATACCTGCCAACCAATATAGAACTGCAATCCTATCAGGGAAAAAAAAAAAGGAAGTTTCTATTACTGGATCAGGGGATTTGTTGAGAGAAGTAAAAATAATCAGAGGAATTGTGCTTGAAAAAACAGCCTGTAATTTTTCAAAAGCAATACAAGTGTTCTCTGGACCTTGTTTTCTAACACAGAGTGGGATGGGATTCACTGAGCCCTGGCTAAACCCTGCTCCCACTGAAAGCAAGAACAAACCAATGCTGAGTGCTTCTGCAAAGCGAAGTTATATTTTTTCTTTCCATTTGGGATGTGTGCAATGGGACTCGGGAGAAGCCAAAGCCAGACTTTCAGGCAATGACTAGGAAGCAAAGCAAACAAACACATAAACAAAATATCCTGCTTGTCTAAAACAATTCTGAAAGAGGGCTTGTTTTCTTTTCCTGCAAAGCTGGTGCTTGGGCAGAAAAACAGGGAGGAAGGGAGAAGTTGGGGAGGAGGATGTGTATCCTACTCCAGGGAAATCATGGAAGTCAGAGGAAGGTTTTGTTGTGTAGGGCTCTTGTGTGGGCAGAGTAACAGAGCAAGTCTGGTAGAAGTGATCTGGCAGAAATATTTTGCATTAAAGCTTTCCTATGAGACAAAGAGCAAACTAAGAAGCAATCCATGATGGTGCTTCCCACCTTCAAAAGAGCAGAAAACCTAGAGAAAGAAATGTCCTAGAATAAGTCTATTCCCCTGACAAAACATCCAGCTGCCCATGGAAATGTTATGCAAGAAGGTTAGTGGGGTAATATTGTTAACTTAACCTGCTCAAACACATCTTCATAGAACTTTGCTTTTTTTTGTTATTAAGAAGAATTGCAGCTGAGGTTTTGCCTCGTTCCTTGTAGTAGTACTTGGATCTGTACAATTGAAGTACTTAAAATGACATTTATATGACTGCTAGCAATGGTTGATCAGTTAGTGTGACATGGTACAGATAAAAGCTCCAATTAGGCCTTAACTGTTTACTTAATAGAAAGACCTGTTAGGAACAAGAAGGATTGGCTGTTAGCAGAAGAACAGAACTTTTTCACGTGGCAGATTATCAGTATTCTTTAGATTCACACATAAACAAGGCTGAAATGCAATTACATTTTCCACAAGGACCCAAATGCTTTTAACCTTTTCAAGGTAAAAGAGGGGAGGGGGGGAGCTGAAGCTGCTGCTGAATTAGGTCCAGCCTAGCTTCTTTTTTTTTTTTTTTTTTAGTTTTTGTTTCATTTTAATAATGGTTTAGTCTCTTTCACAGCCTGTGGCCTCTTCAAACCTGTTACTTTTAAAGATATAGCAGATGCTTCCTAAATGGAAAGGAAATTGTAATAATGCAAATCCCTATTCACATGATTTTCCAAATAGGTTTGAGCACTACAAGCTGTATAGGGCAGGTGGGGTAGTGTTACTGACAACCAAAAAAGGTAAACTTGAATACAAATAGACAAATCAAGCGCACGTGTTCGCTTGAAAGTTTGTAGTCAGCTCCCTCAATCTGCATCCGAGAAAATAAGCTATTATCAGCACTAAGTGTCCTTCTCAGCATCAGAAAGCTAGAAATTAACTTAATTGCTGAACTGCACCTAAAATCAGCTGCTTTGAACATTACAATTTGGCTTTTAATCTCATCAAAATTCCAAATATGTTAAAATTCCAATTTGCAAATGTGCTAAATTATCACTTTGAAACCACAATATTTAACCTGTTGGTCAATCTGATGTCAAGTGAAAACAAATCAAACAGCACGGAAATCATATATTGTAGAAAAAGCCATAGCAATTTACCTAAAAATCTTTAGTATGGAGGTGCCATGAGGAATTCTGAAGTTTAGTTTCATTACAAGCCCTGTTATGTCTTTCCTCATCCTAATAATTCATATGGATTAATCTCGGTAAAGAGGAAGTTTTTTCATCTGGGAGCTTGTTGAAATTTTCTTTGTTTTAGAAATGCAATTTTGCAAATCCTTCTTGTTTCACGTGAGCAGCAGATTTGTATCTGGAGGCAAATTGGTTTCATCTGGTAATGCACACAGACATTGGGCAACCCTGAAACTGTCTTGGAGAAGTGTGTGCTCTTCTGGGTGGTTATTTGTAGGACTGGTCAGAAAACTAGTTAAAATACAGTCCTCTCAATCTGACCTCATACAGGTCACATCAAAAAGGAATTAAAAAAAAAATAATAAATAATGCAGTACTAGCCAAAAATGTTACTTTACAGAGGCTATTATTGTTATTTCTATGTAATCTTAAGATCCTGAGAGAAACAAGCAAGACAGAAACTCAGCTTAAGGCTGTTGACAAACTTTTCCCCAGACTGCTCAGAAGAGGTTGATATAAAAGGCAGCAAGAGGTGAGAAGTAAAATATTGCTGTGAATTAGAAATTCATTTGCACTGACCAAGGTTAGAGAAATATCAGAGAAGCCCCATAAGTAGATAAATTGATGAGATGACAGCAGGGACAGTCAATACTGACAAATGCAAGGTACAGGGACAGCTATTTGAATTCATACACAGAACTGCTTGTAAACACACACCTCGTACTGAATTTATAGAAAATAAACAACACAACAACAAAAAAACCACCATGCTATGCACAATCAACAGTAGGGCTAAAAACCTTTTGTACAGAAAACAAATCTCTACTCCTTTCTCTGCAATTTCAACTTTGCCTTTGCAAATTACTGCCATGCCTGGTACCAGTACAATACAGGTATGCTGTAAAGGAACAGCACAGAAAACACTGAGAAGAGTTTATACAAGCTGGTGTGTCATCGAAGTTTAAAATCCCATACAGCTTCCCAATCATGGGATCTCAGTGTAGATTTAGCAGCTGCTCAATGCACTAAAAGATGATTAATAATTTACTAACATCAAGATCACTGGCTCTGCAATTCTTCAAGACCTTCATGTGAGCTGGGGCTAAGGAATAACCTCTATTTTGTAGTTTCCCAAGGGCCACTGCTGGCTGTGCAGCTCTTCTTTGCTGACCCATGTGCTTCTGAAGAAAGAGAAACAGTGAGGGTGTCATTTGTTCTTAACACAACCATGGAATTGGATCGCTGGTTTGTGCAAGTGATGACCATTAAAAAAACTGCAGGAAAATTTGGGGACTTACAGAAATAGAACAATCAACACCCATCCTAACTGCTCATACTGGAGGTTATAACTCACTCACAGACCAAGAAAAACTAATTATGATCAAATACTTTAGCAACAAAATTTTTCATAACTACGAGAACTTTTGTTACCCAAAACTTGGTTTTAGGATTTTGGAGTTTTGAAGGTGGAGGTGACAAGACAGGTAATTCAAATCATCTCAGGAATTTGTTTTCCCATTCAGTTAGGCTGCTTAATAATGGTAATTAAATATGTGAACAAGCAGTAAGGAAAATATAAATAATTACCTTATCAGTTAGAGACACATAGGATCCCAGTGCTCTGGAAACATACCAAATGACATCTCCATGTATAGCCAACCATATTTCCATAGGAAGTCTTCTTTGTACTTCATTCTGGAAAGAAAACAGCACCGAAAGTCTAATACAAATGCATATGTCACTGCCAGACAAACAGCTTCTAGCACATGTGGCATCTCTTTGGGCACATAACTATGCACAGAATTGGGCTCAGAGAGAGGAAATGAGTGTTAATAAAAGAAAAAAAAAATCTCTGTAAACTGTCAGACTGCCACTACAGAAAAGACAATATCCACAGCTCGCCTTTCTGATCTTGTTCTTCTAATATCTAACTACACATTTTCCAGCTTTCATTGCTAGGGTTGTATGAGACTGAATATTTCATTATCAAAGTCAGTGATTTCAACAGGAAATTGTGTTGGGTTTCTTTTTCTGGGGAAAATATTTTTGTTTATTTCGATTTTTAATCATTTTTCAGTAAGCCTCCTTAGATAGGAAGCTTAGTATACACAGAATTTACACATTTAGTAGGGAATTAATAATGTTTCCAGTTTTATAACTTATATTGCACATGTATCAGCAGGATATATTAATAGAAAGTATCTATTCTGCTACAGCTGCATGGTTTGTTTGGGCTTCTGCTCTTTAAAGAGGTTTTGCACTATTCCTTATTACGTTATGGCATTTGAACACTGACAAGAGAAATTGCTTTTTGAGTAAAATACGACAGAAGACCTCTAGTTCCAAAAACTTCTAATTAGTTTCTAATGTAACAGTGCCATTAACGTAAAGGTGCTTCCTTAGCCTAGAAACCTCTCCCTAAAAAAAATTTCCAGCAGAAGGGAAGTTGCAAAGCCTGGAGCCCTTGTTGAGCTGGGGACCAGCTCGGGGTCCCCTCCGGCCTGACATGATTCATGATCAGCGAGGCTGGAGAGGCACCGGCCTTCCTCCCGCAGCCCTGGCCCTGCTACAATGGGATGCAAAGGGTGAAAATAGCCCCATCACGGAACATGACACCAAACTAATGGTTACAAATGTGTTTTCAAGAAGAAGGAGGCTGGGGGGCGGGGGGAGGGCTTTAGAAAAGCTTCTATTCTACTGTAAGGGAGAGCTTTTGTCTTTTTAAAGAAGCTTTTTTAATCATCTCTGAAAACACCCCTATTCAAGACTACATTGAGAAACTCTGGCTAAAATACCACAATTCATTCCTTATGCCAAAATCAACAACAGCATTTTTGCAAGCAGCAGCCAAATAAAACAAGGCAAGGATTATATCAAGTTAACACCTTCTATGGTTTCTACTGCTAGAGAAAAGCGTGGTTTTGTTTTCCTGTCTGCTTCCTTCAGTCTCTTTTTCATTTCACTCTGTCTTCTAGTGAATATTCAGTGTTGTGAGCATGGCTGGGCAGACACGAAACAGCAGAGCACACCTACAGAAACAGGGGGCTGGATCTTCACGGAGAGAAATAAATCCAGATCAGTAAATCCAGATCCCTGGCCAAGGAAATGGCTGTGCGGGGGTCAAGAGGGATGAGGGTGCCAGGACTCTGTGCCCCAAGCCCAGCCTGCTGTGTAACACATGAGGTGGCTGAGGTTGGCTCTAGGACCAGGTTTCTTCTTCCCACTTCCAGTTACTTCTGCCACGAGTAGAAACAGAAAGGAAGGATGCTGCTTTGCAGTGGCTCCACCAGTTTATAAGGACATACATTTTTTGTCTGTTAGCCACAGAGCATGCCTGTGCTAGGATTGAAGTTATTTTTCTTAGATCCATGTTTTGATGACCATCGTACACTAATTCAATGCTGAAAGGCTTTCACCCTATTGAACAGCCACCTAATTCAAATAAGACACTGCTTTCATATGCCACAAACACGGGCACAATGAGAGAGGCTCTAACAGCACAGAAATTTACCTCTTTTCATTTGATGCCAAAAGCAAAATTAGCCAGAATTCACATCCAAAAATATGTGCAGTACCTCTTGTTTTCTTTAAATTCCCAACTATAGTGTAATTTTCCTTTCCCAAATGCAAAAATCTCCCAATATTGTCTCAGACTAGATGCTTGGCTCTGCAAAAGTGGCTTCAAACCACTGTGGCACACAGAGCATTTCAGTGAGAGAAGAGTCCCACTGAGGATGTACCTCTGCTTTCAGCAAGGTCTGGACCACACAGTCTCTTGAGGTTTCTTCTAAACTAAATTGTTCTGTATGAAATATACAGGCCCAACACCAGGAATGGGTCTCAGCCCTTCCTTTATGTTTACTCAATGCAAAAGTCACTGATACAGAACGTGTTCCTGGAAATTAGCACCTGCTTGGGCATCTGACAACTGAAGCTCCTGCTGTTATACACTTCCACCCAGCTCTTGCCTCACGTTTACTCCCAGACTAGATATAATAAGGTTTTGACTTCTGTTTGAAGCTGTCTTGGTTAAGGTATCTTTCTGCACAGGGGAGTAGATGGTGAAGACCTTCTCTTAATAATGTGTTGTCTTTCACAAACCATTCATTCTATCTGAAAAAAATTATACTCCTTATCTACCTATTTAATAACACATTATTAATAATACAGTCCATATTTCTTAATTTGCTGTTGAAGAAACAATTGCCAGTCTTTCATGTTTGCTTCTTGACTGGTAACACCTGTGCTTTACATAAAATCAGGACTAAATACTAGGTCAACCAAGAAGTTAGGTCCCAACATAGAAATTATTAAATATTCCTTCCCCAGGTACTTATAGAATCATTTAGGTTGGAAAAAACCTTCAAGATCATGAAGCCCAACCATCAACCTTTGTCCCTGTAAAGTTAGTTGGAAGGATTTCACCTGGTAGTTTGTGACTTTCTAAGACGCTAAGAAACAAAGAAGCAGATCCTCAGCAGGAACGTGTAGAGAGCATCACCCTCTAGTCAGTGGACATGGAGCAATCATGGAAGCTGGAGATCTGAAACAGGAGCCAACATGCAATGGAAGCTTACTGAAATGGTTAGAGCAGTGGGGAATCCCTCCAGCCTGAAGACACAGCTCATCTGCTTTCCTTACTGAGAAGTGTTGACTCAGATCCCCCTAACACGACACAAAGCTCTCAAGGAAGAGGTTTTGGTGAATCATAGTTGACTATACACCAAGCAACACAAAAAGGTTTTCCTCCTTTCTTCCTAGCTTGAGCAAACCTCCCTCAAGGCAGAAGCCTCTGCTGGAAAAGGAATGCTACATGCAAACCCACACTCCAGGTAGGGCATTCGCAATGAGATGTAAAGTGACATCCATCTTGATTTAGTGCAGCTCAAGAGCTGCACTTGGACACAATCCAAAAGCAATGATTGTGCATTGCAGGCCTTAGAAACATGTCCCAAGACCACAGCTCTCTCTATTCTGCCAGTAAGTAAAATATATCCCAGAGACTTCTTTTGTTATACAGCAATCAAGTTCTCCAACTCCATTTCCCAGCTTCCTTCTCTTCCACCCTGCTCACCATTTCTGTTCAGTCCTAACAGCTGCATGTCAGTCAAAAATCAAACTTTCTGCAAGCAAGCCAGGCTTCAGAGATGAGGAGAAGGCATAATAAATACCACAGACAAAGGACAGCCAGGCCTTTTGTGTGAACATGACAAATCAGATCTGAGTGCTGCCTGTCACGCTTCCCCATGCTTCTTTCCACAAGTAATATTTGGATTAAACTAACTCAGATACATTTTCCCATTATTTTCTTCCTTTCAAGCTCTTAGTCTGGCTTTGGGGGGGGAAGACAGACAAGTAAAAAATGGGAGTTCTCTGACACTTTGAACCAAGCTGGCCATGGAGTAGCACAACTGGACTCTGAGTTTCTTGCACTACTATCTGATAATCGAGTAAGCGTAAGGAAAGGGAGGCACAGATTTGTGTGCATCTGCGCGCGTGGGTACACATGAACTTTCCTCTCATCTTAGTTTTGAACAGCTAGAGAAAATCTTCAAAATGGGCAACAGTCGCAATGCAATCAGACAGACAGACTGTCTGCAGCAAAACGATCTAATTTGGTCCTGTTGCCCCTTCTGAAAAATGATGTCGACAGAAGATAAGGAGACAGAGAGTTTAAAATTGTTCCATCAGAACCAGTTGCCTGTTAGGAAGCTTATTCGAGGCAATTCAAAATTGTTCTGCCTTTTTTTCTTTTTCTTTTTTTTTTTTGGTCCTCTTTTTTTTCCTTTTTTTTTCCCCCCCCCCCCCCCGAGGCAATTGCCCATCAGGAGAACTGTTTGTAGCTGAAGTAAAGGCTAAAATGGTTTACATAGCAGGAAGAGGTACTGTGAATTTGTACATATCCTGCACGACAGACAGACCCTCACATGCATATTTCCCCTACCTTGTTTTGCAGTTTCTTCTGTTTGCTGCTGAAGCTTTTCCTTCCTGAGAGACTGTTTATTAGTTGAAAATAACAAGAGTTTTTTCATATTTATTTCCCCAAGGCAGGCAATTCAAATAATCTCAGAAAATTGTTTCCCTATTTGGTTAGGCTCTATAATAATGCAAAACCAAATCTTGTCATTTACTAATGAGCTGAGATGGATTTGCTAGAGAAAGACTAAGAGATGGATGTGGCTCTAGCTCATCCTCTCCAACACCACAGAGAGTGGAGCACGTTTTGCACAGGGACAGCCAAGGATGGGGGGGATCTCAGTAGGGATCGCTGGGTGAAGAACTCCTTCCTTGTCACCAGATGCAGTCATTCCTTTCTGACCATCACCTTATGGTGGTCATTTTACTGTTTATACACTCACACTTGTTTGTGTTAAAGAAAGTCATCCTGAGATACTCAGTGTATTATTCTGTATATTAGCATATAAAGCAATGGTATTTGGAAGTGCTTGAGCCTGGCCAGTCCAGGTCTCTGACTGGGGTACATCTCAGCAGCTGAAGGACAATTATGAATAACACAAGCCAGAAGAGCCCAAGGAGCTTTCTGTCCATTGGGAATCGGACAAACAAAAGAGGTAAAGCCAGAAGTCAGGAATAGCCTTGCATTCTCCATCCTTTCTTGCCTGTTTGTTTTCTGTTACAGTTTTCTCTCTCCAATTCTCTGTCCAGTACTTTTTCAGAGGAACACCATCTCAAAGGAGGGGCTCACAAAAAAGAATTCATTATTTTGTTAAAAGTAGAGATGGAAAGAGCAAAGTCAAAGTAGTTAATTCCTGATATTAGCAGATATCATTTCCATCTGCAGGTCTTCCATCTGAACTCCTCCATCACATTCTTACTAGACAGTAACATCCAGACCCCAAACATCACCAGCAATGTTTTGCCACCTGCCTTCACCACCTGAAAGCAATGTGTCCCTGTTCAGCAAGGACCAGCTAGAGACTTCTTTCTTTCAAGACCCATTTTATACCTGTGCAAAGGGAACATGAACTGACAGGGCGGCAAGGTAACAGACAGCAGGTGTTTGTCTGGGTCGGTCTGTTCATGGATGACCAGTGAAGGATAAAACACTGCAGGACCCCCTGCAAGCACCACTGCAGCTCCCTCACCTGCATCCCTGGCAGAAGGATGCAAAAAGTGCTCTTGTGCACCAGTTCTTCCTCCAGAAAAGTTGCTTCTCAAAGTTAACCTACTCAAGGAAAACTCTTGCAAGCCAATTGCATCCACTTAACTGTGGACCACCAGGCACAATACCATCTCTGCTGCCTCGTGAAAAATGGCATAGAAATGTATTTGCACAGAGATGAGTAACTTCTGCAGAACACATTATAGTAAGGACTAGCTAACCCCACTGGCAGAAAATGCAAAGGTCTGTGCTGTCCTGTTGAACTAAGGCTGAACAACTTCAACTTCCACAGGGCATGATTTGTGCTTCAAAAGTATAACAGCTATCAAGTAAAAAACAAATGTTTATCAGCCAGAGTAATTTCTACTGATGTTCATTAGCTATTCAAGACTACATGGCCTATCCAGATATATTTTATTATCTAATGTAAGAAAATTTTCTACATAAGATCTTACCGTACAATGACATTGTTCTTTAAAGAAGATTTCTTTAAATTAAGGTAGTCCAGAAAAGAGGAATAAGGCATGAGATACTGGTGAGGCCATTCACGTTCAGGCCACTTACAGACCTATAGCTCAGTTTATGTGTAGATCACAGACATCAGTTATGAGTTTGGTCTACGTAGGTTTGGAATATAAATTGGTAGATGACAGTAAAAGACGTTATCATACACAGAATACATTATCATACATATTTTGTTACTGTGAATGACACACAGGAAGAACATAAACCCTCAGCACTGAAGACCAAGGCTTCCTCCTCAGTCAGCAGTCTTCTAATCACAAAACAAGAGGAACTGTGGGTCCCATTCACAGGTTTGCTTTTAAGGACCTCACGACGATGGTTGTCAAAGTGTAATCTGTTTTTGGTCACTACAGCAACACCGAGCCAGAGAACAGCTACTCAAGAAAGCTTATGAATACAGGCAGCCCCTCCCTGATTTAGGGCAGCCCTGTGTCCCTGCTCAGAGGTACACCAGAGCCACTTTAACCACCCACATAGCAGCATGTAGAAGTGACATCAGCCCTCGGTCACCACTCCCCATGCCTGGATTTAAGGCAGTGAGTACGACGCTTTCTTCACCTCCCCATCCCTAAAGTCCTTAAATAATTCTCTTCTCTGCCAAAAGGCAGAGTGCTGAAGGTTGTTTTATGACTGAGCATAATGCAATCCCAGAATGAGGAAAGTGCAAAGGTGGCTCTTATAGACTCATGGAAACAAACACTATTAGATCACCAAGTCTGCCTTTCTTCAGATGATAATAAGGAATTTTATACAGCAAACCCTTCATCGAGCATAATAATTTGTGTTTGGCTTACAGCAAGAAAATGAAGCCAGATCCATCCACACTTGAAGGATGAGCCTGGTTGGCTGTTGGAGCATATGACAAAAAAATATGGTGAATTCCCTGGCTCTTAGGGTTTCAAATCTTCTCTGAAGATCCCAAAGACCATTGTTAACCAAACACAAGTCATTTGGCTTAACTCAAAACAGGGTGAAGCTCTTCATAGTCTATATTACACAGGATGACCTAATCGACAAGATAACCTCATTCTGCACCGTACTCTCTAGATATATCACCAGCTTATCCTGTGGCAAAGGCTGCCACAAACTAGTGCAATGTTACTGTGCAAGGCATGAACACGGAACAGCCCAGGGCCTGATCCTGCCTCTCACAAGATCAGTGGGTGCTTTTGTCATTGAATTCGATGTGAGCAGAAATGATGCTAAGATTTTTCCAGTTCAGATGTCAGCTATTAATTTGGATGATGGTTATTTGATTCCAAGGAAAGTCAGTGGAATCAAGTTAAAAAGACAGAGATATATTCATATATCCTTAAACTGGGAGACACCGCAACTCACTGATAACCTAAATTAGATTGAGCTAGTGCTATCTCTAATTAGGATCTTTCACTATGAACAAGGGAAGAGGACAAAGTGAATTAGCAAAGGAAACAGTACATACATTGGCTCAAAACAATAACCAGAAATGTTTGCTTCCACATCAAGATGCCATGTACGAAGAAAAAAATGTTTCAAAAATTATTTTCCCAAGGAAAAGCTGAAACTATTCAGAATCAGAGAGACTCACTAGAAACGCTGGTGATATTTATTAACTAATTAGCTAAATGACCTTTGCGTCATTTTTACACACAGTTTTCTTTCATAAATATTTCATGAATTACATGTAATTATTAGTAACATCAACTTTAGTGAATTAATTACTGCCAATTCCTATTAATAAAATGCATCTTGTAATAAATAATGTTAGTTTATTACAGAGCATTGGTCTCGGAGGTATTCACATCTGTCAGTTGCCTTCTACTTCAGGCTAAAAGAAAGGTAATCAAATAACTGTAATTATTGTACTAAATATATCACCGTTTGTTTAAAATGTCAATGGGAATGGATAAAGGCATTTGTAACAATCCGAACGAGCATCCTAATCTGCAGTGGTGTAAGTGCATATGACAAAGAGCCACATTACCACCAGGACACTGCCTGATGTCTGGGGCTAACAGACAGACATGTCAGCAAATGGTTACTTCTCTGATTTACTAAGAGGTTTTTTGCCTACAGACCATTGGCTTAAAGTTACTCTGGTAAAGTAACAGCAAATTTAATCTGATGGCTCCTAATTAGCCCATGTTTAAGTGTTGGTGAAGTTAGTCCAGTCCTGGTAAACTGGGTTCCACATACTGATTGATGTTACCAAGACTGGTAGAATCATAGAATACCAGGTTGGAAGGGACCTCGGGGGTCATCTGGTCCAACCTTTCTTGGCAAAAGCCAAGTCTGGACAAGCTGGCCCAGCACCCTGTCCAGCTGAATCTTACAAGTGTCCGATGTTGGGGAATCCACCAACTGCCCTGGAGAGATCATTCCAATGCCTGGTTGTTCTCATGGTGAAAAACTTTCCTCTTGTGTCCAATCAGAATCTCCCCAGGAGTAACTTGTACCTGTTACCCGTCTGAGACTCTAAGGCTTTTGGACCATGCACTACAGCAGAGCAAAAACCAGCAAAGTCCACTTTCCTCCTGCCTTACAGACAACCACCAGGCTTTTTGCCAAGGCTTCCTGCAACCTGCAACTTTCCAGGCTGCAAAGCTCATCCTCGAGCAGTGCTGCTGCTCCTTTATGCTGTCCTGGAGGGTGGACCCTTCTCCAAATAGCTGCTCCTAAGCCTCATATCTGGCAGGCACAAAAAGCAACCACGCTGACAGTCTGCTCAGCTGCAGCAAGGAGACAAAAAGCAAAACCAGGGAGTTTTAGTTTATTTGTCACCATTTCCACACAAGAATGGTGGATAATTCTCCAGCACTATACTACTCAAAACCACTTGTCTAACCTATCTAAATGCATAAATACTGGCAAGCAAGACAAGCTTAAATTGGTGACCTCTGTCAACATGTAATCCCTGGAATAAACCACAAATGACCATGATTTCTCATGGTTTTATACTGAAGCCTCTCAAAATGGTATTACCTAAAAAAAAAAAAGATAATATGAGCAATTGATACAGGCTGGGTTTCCTATTCTCCACTCCCATCCTCTTTTACTTTTTTCCTTCAAAGACAGAAAATCCTAAAGCAAAATAAAAAGGAAGACTATGATGGAGATGAAACTGGAAAATCCAAACACTGTACCTCAGGAAAAACACTATTTGAAAAATAGCAAATCGGGTGCCAATAAGCCCAGCCTCCCGTATCAGCCTAACTTAACCTTTACCATTTTTCTGCTCCCCAGCCACATTACAGTGGTTGCAAACACACCCTTACACCCTGCTGCCATGTGGCTACTATGATTTATGCTTTCACCCACATACAGCTACACGATGAAGCTGTTGTGATCCCTACATTGAAATCCTTCAGACTTCTACTGGCAGCAAATACTAAAGAGAGAAAACTGCAAAGCCAACGGTAGAACTTCAGAATTCTCTGGATTTGGCTGCTGGCACAGGGATATCTGCAATGCCAGTGCATCCATGGCAAACCTGATGTTGTCCCTGGAGTCTAGAGCTTTTCAAGAGTCTCCACCAAACCCATATCCTTTGGGTTTGCTGTCCCCTCAGGCTGCTTCATCATTTATTCTGGCCAAATCCTGTAATATTTCAGCAGAGGAAAGGGTAATTACTGCTTGGAGAGGAAAGCCTGCTGTCTTGGGGTCTTCTTTCACTCCTTTTGCTTAAAGCGGCCATGCTTGGGCTGTGGCACCACACACACAGCCTGACCCATCTCCAGCCCTCCTGCAGCTGGGGTGCAGGCAAGGATCAGCCGACCTGGACTGGCTGGAGAGTTGAGCAGAGAGGAACCTAATGAAGTTCAACAAAGACAAGTGTAGGGTCCTGCACCTAAAGAGGAATAACCCCCTGCACCAGTACAGGTTAGGAGTTGACCTGCTGGAAAGCAGCTCTGCATAGATGGACCTGTGAAGGCAGGTGGACAAGTCATCACGGGCCAGCAATGTGTCATTGTGGCCAAGAAGGCCAATGGTATCCTGGACTACATGAAGAGTGTGACCAGAAGATTGAGGGAGGTTCTCCTTCCTCTCTACTCTTCCCTAGTGAGGCCACCTCTGTGTGTCTAGTTCTGGGCTCCCCAGTGCAAGAGAGACAAGGAACTACTAGAGAAGATTCCATGGAGGCTACAAAGGTGCTGAGGGGACTGGAGCATCTCTGTGCCAAGCAAAGGCTGAGCCCTGGGGCTGTTAGGCCTAGGGAAGAGTAGATGGACCAGGGATCTGATCAATAGCTAAAGGGTGGGTGGGCAAGACTCTTGTCAGTGGTGCCCTGCGACAGGACAAGAGGCAGTAGGCACAAACTGGAACCCAGGAGGTTCCATCTGACCATGAGGAGAAAATTCTTTGCTGTGAGGGTGGCAGAGATCTGGGACAGGCTGCCCAGAGAGGTTGTGGAGTTTCCTTCTCTGGAGAGATTCCAAACCCACCTGGACACTGCAATCCTGGTCCCCCTGCTCTGGGTGACCCTGCTGGAGCAGGAAGGTTGGATGAGATGATCTCCAGAGGTCACATCCAACCCCCACCATTCTGTAATTCTATGACCTGCCTGCAGCTACACTTGCAGGTGCCAATTGCGGGCAGCAAGGCTGATGCCTCCTTTGCCATGGGGGCATCCTGGCCTTTGCTGTCAGGCCAACTGTCAGCTGCCTGCAGCTGGGCATTAAAGTCACATGCTTGGGAGTCCTCTGTTCCCAGAAAATGATTGGCACACACCTGGGACTCCAGACCCATCTCTTAGGGCATGGGGATGTGCCTGGATTAGCTCTGTTTGGGCATCAGCTCCTTTGTCAGCAATGGTCCAAGAATATCCAAGTGAACTATGTCCACCTATGAAAGCTTTTAATGGGAATGACCTGGTGACATGCTGGGAAGATCATCTGGAGCCTGGAAAACACTGGCAGACAGGTACTGTTGCTCCAAGGTCAGCAGCTCAAAACCCATCAGGCAACACAAGGAGCGCACGCAGATTTGCAGCAGCATGGAAAGGTAGCAAAATAAGCCTAATTATTTTTACTTATTTAAATCTGAAAGTGAATCAATTGTGGCGCTGATCTTTATCTCCTGCATCATACCTGCTACCTCAGAACGACTCTGCATCCCAACAGTTGCGTCAGCAACCTAGAAAGAAGCTGGAATTCCTTCTGGCAGAGTTCAGAGCTGAATGTGGGTCACCACAGATGAGATGGGCACTCTCTCCACTAGAAGGTTTTTGTTGTCATTTTAAGAGAAAATTGCATATTTTGAAGGCAGGCTTTGAAGTTATTACTGGAATGACAACTGGAAGACATGAACAGAACATTACAGTGGGTTTTAAAGATGAGGGAAGTGTTGACCTGCTCAGGTCTATCGAGGAGCTTTGGCTTTCAGAAACTCAAGAGAAACAAGAGAAAGTAAAGCACCAACCAGATTTAGGTACCTCCCACAGCATTGCAGCAGTTGAGAAGGTGATTACACCTCTCATAAATACCACTTCACATAATTACTTGAATAAAAAAAGAAGGAACTTTTTCAGACCATGACTTCTGAGACTGACTGGTAAGAATGAGAATAATGCCCATCACCTGTATCATCTGTTCTGAGTGTAAATTCTTCTGGGTGGGTTCTGCCTCAGTGAGTTGCTATAGTTCTCTTGGTAACAGAGCAGAGATCCCCACCAGGCCTTCATACAATGCTTCAGCTTGGAAGGGACCTCCAAAGGTCATCCAACCCCCCTGCAGTGAGCCAGGACATCCTCAACTAGAGCAGGTTGCTCAGAGCCCCATCAAGCCTGACCTTGAATGTCTCCAGGGATGGGGCCTCCACCACCTCCCTTAGCAACCCCTTCCAGTGCTCCACCACCCTCATAGTAAAGAGCTTCTTTCTAATGTCCAGTCTAAATCCATCCTTCTCTGGTTTAAAACCACTGCCCCTTGTCCTGTTGCTACAAACTCTGTTGTTGCAAAAGCAACAGTAGATGGGTAACACCTGCAAAGTCCGAGCACTGTATTTTGTTGTATCTCAGTGAACCTCTGTATTACAAGGATGCAGTTCCCTCGTTTGTTTAAACACAAGAAGCATTTAATGATCGCATGTCCTGCCTTCCTAAAATACTGAGGAAAAGGGGGGGTTTTTTTAACTCAAAGCTGACACCCATAAAGTATAAGCACAAGTTAGCAAATTCCCCTTCTTAGCAAGTCTGAGTATTTGCTCTGAGTTGTGGCAGACTGGAGGTAACAAGTCATAACCAGGCAGCTTTAAATCATGGAATGTGAATGTACCAAACTTGTTTCTTTTGCCTGTCAACCTCTCTAGGGTAATATCTTACCACTCAAATTTCATTCATTCCCTATTCTTTGATGCAGTCTTCCTCTAGATTTATACACTGAGTCGCAGACAGGAAAAAGAGATTTTACCACTGAGTGGTAAAGAATTTTTTCAGGAGCTTCTTTAATTTCCCTGCACATTGTAGAATAGTACACTGCAAAATTGAGAGGCACATTTCTGAAAGTTTGAGGGAAAGGACTAGGAAGAAAATGGAGAAAATCTAGCTTAACAACTCTTTCAATTTTGAAAATTGCAATTTGACAGCAATCCTGTGGGCTGGGAAATAAACGTTCATGCCTTTGCCTCTATAGTCATTTGATTGATGTCAAATTGCTTAAGATGAAATAAAGAGTGAGATGCAGTCATATTTTTCCAGCTTCTTTCTATACAACTGGGGTCACAGTATTTGGGATCAAAAAAGTTATTTATGACATTTATTTTCGACCGCTGATTGCACTTTAGCCTCTCAAAATCTTGGTTTTATCATGAAGGTGTGCCTTTATATTTAGAACTTCACAGCACCATGGTTTCTCAGACTGAAAATGTACACTTCTGATACAGGAACCCACAAATTTCAAGACTTAATCCTTCAATTGCCACAGGTTCTGATGCTGACCCTAAAAAACCCTTAAATTAACTTTTTTTTTTTTTAAGTGCCTACATAGTCTCATTGACTTCAAAGGGTTTAAATGCAACATACTCACACATAGGAGTATATAGTTCCATATTGCTAAAAGCTCTTCATGGCCTTCTCCTACCAATACACTCGTGCTGTTGCCAGGATGAACAGGGCAAGTCTTCTAAACCAGCTGCAAAAAAAATCTCTTCCAAAGACAAGAGCAAGTGAGAAGTCACACAAGACTTTGGTAATACACGTTGCCTTCCTTTCTCTCTTTCCCTCCTCAGCAACCCCTGCTAGACAATAAGGTTTTCCCCCATACAACCAGATTTTGATTGGATTTCATTTCCTTCTGCAAGGTGAGTGCACAGAGTAGCCATGTCTTGCATGTATGGCCAGGAGTGACATTTGTGGCAAAGGCGTTAGGAAGTTATAACAATGCTGAGTCTGGCTGCTTTGTAATAATTTCAGCCTGTAGCTTCCACAGAGCTTTGGAGAGGAGGTGACTGTCATTAACACCAGTACTGATGGACACTGATGTGGAGAAAGTAAAGTGACTCGCACAAAGACCACCTGCAAACCAGCTACACTCAGGTTCTGCTCATTGCCAGGTACCAAAAGCTGTCAAGGCACAGCAGAGGAATAAATAAATAAATAAACAGCAGGAGCTCTGTGATCAATGGACCTCACCCTTCATACAAGCTTCTTGCACAAACAAGTGTTATTTTAAAATGCTTCAAAAACTGGAAACAGGGGACCCTAGTTGCTTCCTCAGATTAAAATCCTTGGTTTTCAGTAGCTAAAACTAGTGGGTGAGATAAACCTACCCCTGGATTTTCTGTAAGAATTTGGCAACTTGTCTTAAATGGCAACTCAACTCCTAATGCAGAGATCACCCTTATACAATTTTATTCTCAGATGCTACTCCATTCATAAATTTTACAGTATTATGAATTTTAAAACAAAAAACAAGCAAACAAGAATCACCTTATCAGAATAACAGGAAGCAAATTACAATGACAAAAGGTAGGAAATGCAGAGTAATTATAATTACTGTTGATTCTATTTTTACTGAAAGTTAAATGCTGCATTATTATGATTAACTTTATGGATCGTACAGCTTTTCATTCATTCCAATACCCTAAATGTTATTCAAATGTAAGAAATTTAAGAACAGCCATCCAGAACTGAAAACAAAAATGCCCCCCAGAATTTAATATTACAATATGCATAAAAATAATTAGTCACTAAGGTGGGGGTGGGGGGAGAAGGGAGTGTCACTAAAACTTTATAATTACCTGATATAAAAAGCAACTAACAAGACCATTCTGCATTGGATATTATCCAGGGGAAAAAAAGAAAGAAATGAAACCTATGTTGCTGCTTCAATACCATCTAATACTAGGAATTGGCAGAAAAACATCCATTCTATGAATAATAGCTCAACAGTCCCAAAGGACATCAAAACATGAATAAGAAAAAAAAAATAAATAAAAAACCTCAAGCCTTTCCAAAATGGTGCTAATGCTCCACTGAAACTTAATTTTATAATTTACTGGCAGTCAAGATGGCAGGAAATAAAATAATTTGCTATATATTCTGAACAACAAACCCCCTGCTTTTCCTGGGAAGGGTAATTATCCCTAAAAAAAAAAAAAAAAAAAAGAAAAAGAAAAAATACGACATCTCATATTAAGCTAAAGTCTCATCAAGAAGAGAAAGAGTGCCTCATTACATGTAATTACCAGGGAATTAGAAACATCATTTAACTAAATGAGCGAATAATGCTCAGGATATTGAAGAAACTTGCCTGCACTTCTGCAGAGCACTCTAAGTCCCATTACAAAAATTGCACCTCTTTAATGGAATAATTTTAGGCCTTGTCTGCCTTGCTTTAAAAATAAAGAGCCTCAGAGAGGCAGAAAGAGGCTGAAACTACCATAAACAACTGTTGAAAAGAGCTGCAGAGTAGGAGTAGTCTCTACTGGATACCATGATTTAAAATGACTCATAATCTAACATAATCATGAAAATTAAACCTAAGGACTTGGGTGGGAGGATGGGAGAGAGGGAGGGAAACGAATTACCCTTTTTAATTGTACTTACTCAAGACTACAATGTATTTATAATTATACATTATAGATAATGGGTGAAAGATTCTAGGTTAAAGGTAAATCTTATATAGAGGGATGAAAAGCTGCTGCATTAGAAGGCAGCTCCAAAGAAAAGCATACCTGCTGATAGATTCTTGCTGTCCTACAATGCAAACTTTTTTTACAAACAGTAAATATTTACTAGGGGAATTAATAACAGCCAGGATCATGCATCACATGCAAATGACATAAACTCTATTTTAGGAATACGGTCTCTGCCTGTAAAGGTGACTCTGATGCTGTAGTAACAAATAAGATCTGGAAAATGTTATTTGCCACCATTTTGACACAGAGGTTGATCCCATGCCAAGAGAAACAAGGTTTTCCTCACTGATTTTAGCCAGAGGAATTGTCTCCAAGCCTTAGAGCAAGTCACTAAATGGAAACAATATCCCTCGAGTTCAAAAGGTTTTGTTCAGGGTTTGAATCCTGGTTCCACATCACTCCATGAGGAACTAAATAACTGAAGTGACATTATAGCAAAGTCCCAGTAAAATGTCTTCAAGCTGATGCACAGGAAAAGCACCACTTTTTTTTTTTTTTTCTTTTTTAATAAAATGTCCTGAGAGAAATGAAAAATGCAGGGAAGTAAAACAAGGAATAAGGGGATACATATAATACATCATCTGAAACATGCACGCTCCCTCTATTAACATTTTCATCTTTCATTTCCTTCTCTCCACAAACACAAAAATCCCTCACCATAGAGATTCTCAGCAAATAAGAGTGGTTATTTTCTTTACTGTAAACAGTTCCACAGCAGAACAAGATGTTAGCATAACAAATACTGAAGTAAGAGGAAGGGAACTATAGCCCCAAAGTGTTGAATCTGGACATCTCCACTGGGTAAAGCAGGAGAGCAGAAAAATTGATGATTTTGGCATTTCAAGGCTGCTCACAGAGGTTTGGAATCAGAACAGGAAAAAAAAGTTTGGGGTTTTTTGTTTTATTTTGGGATTTTGATGGTAATTTATTTAGAAGTCCAGAAAACAGCTTGTGAAACTATTAGGGTTTTATTCAATGTCTCAGTACATCTGCCACTTACAAGTTATATTGGAATTATATCTGATGGTAGAAATTGGGGCTTAAAGAAACATTAAATATTTACACACACACACACACAAAACCAACCCACAAACCCCTGTCAGTGACATGGGAAGGGAGGGTAAGCAGAATTATTTGGAAACCATTGAATTTCCAGAAGATGAAACAAGTAAGATAACTGCTTGTCAAAAGAGAGAAGGAATTGGTTCCTAAGCCATGCGTGAAGTCACATTGCATGCAGAAACAAAAGCCTGGGTGGGACCATGTGCCTTTGAGGTAGGAAGCCCCTGATGCTGGAGAGGCATGTGATGAGAAGCTCTGACCAGCACCCTTGGTCTCCCTCACAGCTCTGTGGGCATAAGTCCTGGGGCAAAGTTCCTGCATACCTGGGGTGTGCAGCATCACCTTCTGCCCCGAGAGATGAAGGAATCACACAGGGGTTTTTCTTCAGGTAAAAAGTCACAAGGAGGCTGCACCATAAAGCAGCCACGCCTGAAATTTTGGTTGCTATTTAAATGTCAAAAAGAATAAAGCAATGGCAAACGTAGCCCTGAAGCACATAAGGGGTGTTTGCAACGCTGGTGTTACGCTCACCAATGGGAATAAAAAGGGTGGGTTGTGTCCTTTTGAACCTACAAGCTGGAACTGCAACCTGCAGGGGGTGAATCCTGAATGCTGCCACAGGCTCCACAACCTCAGCCTCCTGTTCACAGAAACACCAGATTTTTAGCCTTTACTGGGACACTTGCAAACAACTGCAGAACAGGTTTCACTGGGACACTTGGAAACAACTGCAGAACAGGTTTCATCCTATGCTGGACTGACCAAGATATTGTATATCATGGATACTTCAGCAAAAGGCATTGTTCTTACAAAGTGATTGAAGAAGTACTGGAGGGTCTTAACCTTAATTGATTTGTTTTATTCCAGTTTCCTAAGGAAATGAGATTTGTGCAATGAAATTGCCCATGTCTATGTGACCACGCCGTTCTCCTCTCGTGCCCCTAATACTTTGGAACTGAATAACCAATTACAACTCAGTTTGACAGAGGAAGGAGGTCTCAAAGATATCAAATTCCTCTACCCCTCATGAAAGCAGGCAGCCAAGCAGAGGAGACAGCCTTTAATAATGTGCCCAGGAAGGAAGGGCCAGGAATCTACCTGGGAAAAGTTTCCTCCCGATTGTGGAAGACTTAAGTCTAAACTTGATTTCTCAGATGTCTAAGAACAACCAACCACAAAACCCAACTACGTAGAAAAATAATCAGACTCTTCTCTCCAACTCATTGAATTACTTGTTCACTAAAATTCATATTTGGTATGGACAACTCGAGACCAATACAAGACAGACAACACAAGTGGGGATGAGGAAAGAAATAAGACTTTGATTTGCATTTGCTGCCTCCATATTGATTTCCAGCCCCGTTAAAAAAATATATATATATGTATATATCATTCCAAATATTTCCTTCCCCACCTCATCTTTAAAAATCTCACTTCTAAACCCATTATCAGCCTAATTAAATTTTGGGTGTATAAAACTGTTAGACCCATCTTTCTGGAGACTGTACGCTTTAATCGCAATTACATGCTGCATATTTCATGATATATATCTTTTGCGTATAATTAGGAATAAAAAATGTAATCCCAAAAAGAGGTTTAATAATTTAAATCCTGAAGATTTGATTAAAAGCATTCGAGGATTGCAGATGACAGGGAAAGAACAGTGATTCCATTATAACCAAGGGAAAAAATTCAAGGATTTAAACACTTCTTTTCTCTTTCAATCCAAGCACTATGACCTGAAACCCAAAGACTTTAAACAGGAGCAGATAGATATATTTCCTCAGATATATTCCTGATGTTTAATTTATGGTATAGGACTGAGGCTTTTGCACAGAAGGACAGATGTTTAATTTGAAAAGTTTATCTACAAATATTTCTCACATCATTTCCCTCTAAAATCTCATTAGCAGAAATTAATGTACTCTGAGAGAAACTGGGCACTTACTGCTTGGGCAGCATTACCTTCCAGTGATGGGGTGCTTGCAGGCCACTACCTAAAGCCTTCTCGTGAAGAATCAAACAATCTCAATAAAAATATAGATGGACAGAAAAAGCAAAAGTCATGTTCTCAAAATGTATCATTTACAAATACAAGAGAGATTTATACTATTTTACTACAGTCTATGTCACCAATTGACATCTTTAAACAAAGCAGAGTCACCAGTAAGTAAAAAAAAAAAAAAATCAAAACAGTGACATATATAAAAAACAAATGGCAAACACAAGGCTACTTGCCATCACAGGACTGGGAACACAGAGGTCTGTCCCACTTACAAATACCCCATGTGTTTGCTTCCAGGGAAAATACCCCTGCAGCTTCTCAAAAGCTTTGTATCAAGGGGGGAGCGTCCGACACCGCGCAAAGGGGCATGTGTAGCACAGTGGGAACTGCGGCCACCAACTGCCCAGCAGAACACAGAATGTCTGTGTGGGACAAGAAAACCAATATAGCAATAAGAGACATCAGAAAATGAGGGTGTGGAACATACTAAATAATATATATATTATATATATTCTTGATGTCTCCATTCTTTTCTCTACTGCAGAGGCTACAGCTGGGTGATTTTTTTTTCTTTTTAGGTTTGGGGGTTTTTTTTGAGCTTTACAAAGCAGATCACAAGTTTGCTACTTAATATTTCTTAATAGTCTTTGATTTGCCAGGCCTGAATTATGGGGGTTTTTTTTTCTGTTTAGATAATACTATGTAGAAACATGAAGGCATGTTTTACTATTATTTTTAAAAGCACAACCTGTAAAATGCTTGTACTTTCTACTTCCATCCTGTTAACGTCTATCCTTCGCTAAAGTAGAAAATAAAGTCAATCTTTGTATTCTGTTGGAATCTCTTTATGCCACTTAGCAATACTATTGTGTGGATGATAGTACACATACTGCATCATCGTATAAGAAAAATTTGCATTTAAGAAGATTCATCTAAGGATCTTAACTCTCCTTGAACAATTTGGTCTCATTTACCTTTACACGAAAGCACTGCTCGCTCGATTGCCAAAAAAACTGCATCACAGGAATAAAAAAAGATTAACTCAAATAACTCCCCACAGTACGTCTATGGCAGAGGCAAAAAATTAAACCAATTACGTGAGCTAGGAATCAAGAAATCTGTTCAAGTCCTGCCTTTGCTCTGTGACAAAAGAAATCTGCTTCCTTATTCTGTGCCTTTATTGACATCTGTGGAATGGGAATATTTCTTCTCTCTCAACCTTTGGCTGTCTTATCTATTTAGGGAACAAATTCTCAAGCCAGAATCATTCCTTACAATGCATCTGCACAGGGCTGAGAATAAGACAATTGTGGCCTTTGTTGCATTGTTGTCGCTGCAGATCAGCAGTGGTCTGCAGAAAACACAAGCAGGAAAAACCCAACCCTTGTTTAGTTTTAATTTAATCATTAGGAACCCTTTGGCATAAGTGAATAAATTATTGCTTTGTTTTCACTTCATGCTACCTTGCTTTGTTTTTACCAAGGAGAAGATAGTGGGGTTTTTTGATTAAAATATCTACATGTCAACTACACACTGGTACAAGGACTGTTTAGTGCTAGCTGATGGTGAAGGTGGCTGCAAGCTTAAACTACAATTATTTTAAGACTGGTGTAAACAAAATATTTATACAGCCAATAAGAATCAGGTACTCTGCTTTACCAACCTTATACAAGTTCAGAAATGCCTGCAAAACAAAAACATACATTGAATTTAAGAAATAGGATGGTCTTGTTTAAGGGAACCATACTGCAGAGCAATGTCCCGGGTGGAGCTCTCCAGCACCCACCGGCTCTGGCGTGCCAGGTCACACTGACAGGGTAAGCTGGCAAGCAAGGGTGGATTCCACACTGAAACAAATTTGTCTGTTAATGGTGATAGGAACTATGGAGGAAAATAAAAGCCTGTATTTGTCTGTTAATGGTGATAGGAATTATGGAGGAAAATAAAAGCCTGTCTACAAATGTTAATAAATAGGAATCCCTGCCTTGGTTACAAACAATACTAGCTTGCTGTAATGCCAGGTGAGTGAATGATCAGAGACAAATTTAGCACTGTAATAACCACAAGTACAATCAGTACAGGCTTGTCTTTCCTGCCCGAAGATGGAACTAGTTAAAACCACACCATTCCCAGCAGATGCTTGTCAAACCTGTGCTTGAGACATTCCACAGATGGAGATGCTACAGCTTCCCCAAGCAATTTATTCCCAGGCTCAACCATCCTTATACTTAGAAAGTTTTTCCTAATGTCTACACTAATCTCTGCTGCAATTTAAGCTCATTATGCCTCGTCCCAGTCCCAGTGGACGTGGAGAACAGTTTATTCCCTTCCATTTTGCAGGTAATCACAGGAGACTCTGAAGACCTATTACATCCCCCGTGTTGCCATCATGTGTTAGCGCATTTGTATCTCTTCATGCTATAGGAAAATGTAGGGTATAGACAAAGAGCACCACACATATAGTCTTAGGAAATAAGACATATTTCACAGGAAGTACCTTTAGCATATTAGTTATAAGAATACCCAGGCGAGTCCTGTATTTGACTTCTCATTTCAAAATTCTACGCATCTGAATGTATTACAAAGTATCACTTAAATACTATTTTGAACAAAGAAGCCTGATGCATCTCAGAGCAAATGTCATGTTGCTGGAGAACTAGAAGTTGTATCAGTTGCATATCGACTAAAAAATTACTAGCGTTGTGGTTATGATTATACTAAACAACATAAAAGCAGCTAATGGTGTAATCACCAGAACAGATGTCTGCTAGTCAAAAGAAATAGGTTCTGCTCCAGACCACTAATACTAATCATGGATGGTGGACGTGTCATTTAAGCCAACATTTGCAAGAGCATCCAACAGTAGAAACACACAGCTTCGGGGCATCTAAACAAACACACCAACTGCTCAACTTAGTGACTACATGACTCCAAATACAGAAAATCCTTAATTTTCAAGGCAGCCAAAACCACAGGACATTTACAAGTGTGAGCCAGTTAAGGAAGATAGAGCTAGCAAAACTTGCACAGCTTTGTAAAGGTCATTCTCAATGGCATCACTTAAGTCTTTGTGTTCGGGGTTCAGAGTTCAGTTTTGAGCTCAGAGCAGGACTGGTTTTGCTTGGGAAAATGCCCATCTAAAGGACACAGGTTTTTAATATATATTGGTTATAATTGCAGTGGCAGCACAAAACATCCCATCTGAGATGCGGCAGAGCTCCAGACCTGTATGTAGTAACCCTCCACTGATTATCTTGAAGTACTGGCCAACAGAAAAAAAAAAGTACACTTACCAGCACGCTTTTGTAACATTCAGGGCACAGATGCCACTTGGCTTCTAATACCACAGTGTTATGAGCCTCTTGTGAGAGACAACCCGTGATATTTTTTTCCTGCGAGCAGTCAACGGTGATTGATGACTCTATTAGAGTGACGGCTATGGCTCCATGTTTTCTGTATGGCCCTCAACACCGGCCAAAAAGCAATGACTTAAGGAGCTTTTTTAGATCTCAATTCCTCTGATCACGAGTCAGTATATCCTCTTTGTTCAGCTGCTTGTTATATAGGTCAGAAAAGGCTCATTTCATCATTTCTCCGGCTTATGAACCTCTGCCTTGACCTGCGTTTCTACAAGAGAGCTAATAAAAGATTAATCTTGTAAAAGAAATATCCGTATTCCAACTGCACGTAATTGTTCCTAACCTACAGACACAGCTGTAGCCCTGACCAAAATTTCTCTTCTCCTCCCTTATACCAGTTGTCTATTTTCTACAGACTCTTATTTCAGTCACTTACATAAAACGCTGACGCACCACGAGGAATTTTCCTATCATTTTTAGCCAAAATAGAACTAGTAAGTCCAAACTGTTTCCTCCTATGTATCTTGGGCTACCTTTGTCCACTGAAGCATACAGATCTCAGTACATCAAGCATTAACAGTTCCCCTACCCCCTCAGTAGTTACCAATGAAAAGTTGTGCAGGTGGCATCATTTCCAGGTCACCCATCTGCTTTATTAACCAAACTAGTTGGGGTTCCCCCAATTCTTGCTTTGTTTTCCCCTACTTATTTCACTTTGTGCTCCACAGTTCTACGCTGTAAGTCCTCACTCTATCCTCTCTCCATTTCACATGTTCCCTTCTTCACATCGTCACCTTTTCAGTTATCCCAGCCTATTTCTGCCTTCACCCATTTATTTGGATCCATCCTCACTTCAGGTCTCTCTTCTACACAAGCAGGGTCACTGTTGTGCTTTCAGGTAACAGTTCATTTGGGGGCTCAATCCTGGGTTTTTGTGATACTATACACACTCAGCTGAGAGAAGACAGAGAAACAATAGATATTGTGTATGTTTGCTCTGCAAATATATATGTATATATACCTGCACAGATACACCGTGGTATGGGATCCTGGAACACCTAATACTGTTCTTAACACAAAGTCTGCTGTTTCAGCCTGCAGTTATTCCCCAAGCCAGGAATTTTGCTTACTATTTGCAAGTTGTTCTCACAGAAACCTTTGTTTCCTGTGGTTAAGCCCCAGACTCTATCAACTGATTCCTCAAACAAATTAAAATAAAAACCACACACACCCCAAAGTGTCATCACTTCCTAAGTTGACATCCAAAATTCAGCCTTTGCCCAACATCAGAGTGTCATGCACCGTCTGAGCTAAAAAAACCAATTAAATTTGGAAGAAAAAGGGACTGTGCACACCTATCAGAACAGAGGCTGGATGCTACTGTAGTAGGTCATTATTCATATTCAGGAAGATTTTTTTTCCCCCCCCCCATACCTATCAAAACCAGTTTATATAATCAAAGAATCCATATCTAGCTCATGGCAATCTGTAAGATATTCCACATACGACTCATTTACTACGTCTACCTGGTAACAGCTCAAGTTTGTTAGCTTTCTGCACACACAGAGCACAGCTTCCTCTCCATCACCACCTTCACTGGAACGATCGGTTACTACTTCTGTTGTCAGCAACTTTGTTTTCTTAAATAAAGTACTCCCACTGGCTACACAAGCACTGATAACTCAGAAGAGAAGCTAAAGTACAGATTTAATCACCACTCCAAAATACCCATAGCTTAATCATCTTCCATAAGCCTCGTAAGAGATTTGTTCCATCTCTCCTTACTATTTCACTACAATGGGAATACTTAAATACTTCCCAGACACCAGATACAAACTACAACTGAGAGCACCGTGACAGTCTCCTACAGCCAGAGTTGTATGAGACAGCTTTTACTGGTGGTACAAATCAGAAAGCATTCTTTATTTCCACAAACCAGTCAGGCGTGTGCAATGTTGAATTAATTCTTTTTATCAGATAGATCTGTAGGTTTAGTCTCTTGATCAGATCTACATTTCTGTTTAGAAAACAAGAGAAACACAGTGTCAATGTTGTTTTTCTAATAGTATTTTCCTAAGGGGTTTTTTTTGTTGTTTTTTTTTTTTTTTTTTCCATTTGTCCAAATTTAAGCATCAAGGCTTAACAACCCTTTCAGGGAAGAAATTTTTCCTAACATCCAACCTAAATCTCCCCTGGTGGAAGTTGAGGCCATTTCCTCTTATCTTATCCCTTATTACTCGGGAGGAGAACAACCCCCACCCGACTCCAACCTCCCTTCAGAGTTGAAGGACAGGAGAAGGTCTCCCCTGAACCTTCTTTTCTCCAGGCTGAATAACCCTAGGTCCCTCAGCTGCTCCTCACCTGACTTGTGTTCTAGACACTTGGCCAGTTTTATTGCCCTTCTCTGGACACACTCCACCCTCTCTATGTCCTCCTTATAGTGAGAAGGACTTTCCTTTCTTACCAACTGGCAATAAGGCAAACAAGACATTCATAAAACCAGGGTTTTTTCATGGGAGTTTGTGGCCAGGATGACATTTCCATTACGGGGAAACCTACTTTGTACCTCTCCACTTCTGTTACTGCATAAACCCTGGGCTACCAGGTCAGATCTGCAGACTTGGAACAGACCGCTTGACTGTAGGCTGAAACTCCACATTTGCTCCCCTCTACCCTCAATTCTTCTCAAGCATCATAAATTTTAGTCTTTTATGCAGTATGTGGAAAACAAACACACACCAAAACAAAGCACCACATGCTTAAGCTCATTTCTTCAGAAACAGTTAATTGTTCTCCAGTAACGATCAAGTCACTGAGATAAACAAGCCCATCTAACACCTTTAGGCTTTCACAGCCCTGTGAAAACACTGTCTGGAGAGAACAACGGTCCTGGATAATGAAGAAATTCCCAGTTCACCTCACTGAAAAAGACAAAAGGTTCAGAAGTTTTCCATCAGGAAGATAGAGAACTCAAGTATTCTTGCAACTTAAAGGTCTGGTCTTAAAAGTTCATTTTGCAAACAGTAAAGGTTGCTACACAAAGTATTTTCAAAAAAAAACCTGTGGATATTTATTGAACATTTATGAGACCATTGGAAATTTTCATAAACAGATACTACAAGATGTGTTAAGTTTTTATAAAAATATGTGAAAGGTTGTCTAGAGGACTGAGCTCATTTAGCTACAGACAGCAGGTAAAGAAAAGTTTCACTAACATAAGCAGGCAAGTAGTGACAGATTAAGACACTACAATACACAAACATGTATTTCTCGGTTAAAAACAACTTCAGTACAAAGATTGTTCTTCTCACTTCTATTGTTTTAGCTTAGTCTTGTTAGGAGAAGGTGGGCATCTCTTGTAGAGAAGAAGTATCACCAGAAGTCTAAGTAGATCTGAAATAAATAAAGCGTATTTCAGCAAGGAATATTTAGAGCAATCCTAAGCAGGTAAAACATTCAACATTCTATAAAAGCAGAAATGTGTAGAAAAACAGCTTTCACTCTGCAAGATCAGCTTTTTGATCACTAAATTATTATACATTTTATCTTGGTACAAGCTTTCATTATCTAATATGGCCCCATCTCAATGTATTTAAGAACACATCACATAGACATGCTAAGTGCTGCATATTAATATGCCTAAAAGATGACTATGAAACAACTATTAGTCTTCTGTCCTAAGTAACTTATTTTTAGAATAAACCAGAGATGACTCACACTACTGTAACATTAAAATATACACATCATTCTTAGTGCCCTAAGGTTGGCACAAGCAACTTGTAAATGTCAGAAAAGCATATAAACCTTGTTAATGTTTTCAGAAATTCATTTAAAGATAGAAACAGGTCCAAAAAGATGCCTGTCTAAATGCATTGCAATTACGTTACAATTATTTTCCAAATACACAGATATGCTCTGTCTTTTCTCAGCTCATTACTGACTCAAACAATTTGCCCTTCTGGGATCAATTGTTTGCTAATAAATAATTGTTTACAGTCACAAAATGATATTAAGGAGTATTCTTATTAGTTTTCCTTCTACAGCCTAATAAGATTCAAAACTAGCTGATTCCCAAGAGTCTAACCTTAACCTTGCTGTGTTTAACAGCCCAGGAAATGATGAACCATCTGTTTCAGAAAATAATGGAGGGCCAAGAGGAAATATTGTTTAATTGTAGATTAACCTCCTCATAAGGCAGAATGAAGCATCTACAGAATTAGCAACTATAACTAGCAATGAACAAAAATAACTGAATGCAGCTCTTACTATGACATGGCCAATAGCAGCAAGTATTCTTTTATCACTTTTTTTTCATCTCCCTCCCAAATACAAGTATAATCTGATTTAAAAATTAAAATGTATTATCTTTGGATTTATTTTTCCTGGGTTTTTTTAACTTGAGGAAGCCACAGAAATAAATACTGAAATAGTTCTACTTTTCCATTAGCATAAAAATTCTTTTAAAACAAACATCTCAAAGTGTGAGATGGTGCATTTATTGTTCTGCAACTCCCACCTCACAGCTCCACAATGATAAAATGTCTGCTCCAAAGCAATATACAAGTCACTTAAGGGACAGGGTACGGAGGAAAGTCTTGAGGTTTTACACTCAAGAACTTTCATCGCTTATGTGTATCTATTTACACAGCCAATTAAACACTAAATAATGGAGAAAAACAGATAAAGTGTGAGATAGTTTGAGTACTAGAAGGGAAAAAAAAAAACCATAATAAAAATAGCAGTGACAAACCACAGGAATTTGAAAATAAAAACAACTGCTCCTGCGCTAGCATAATGAAGAGTAGTGCAATTCTGCACTGTGACAGCAATTTTTCTATGTAACATTCATGCCAAAGCGAGCTTAACAGAAATCTTTTACCTCCATCAATCAGTTTGCCCCGTTTTGACAGCAGCAATGATAGAAAAGTGTGTTATCAGAGGGCTGCAGCAAACTCCAACACACGAGAACTGAGAAAGCTTTTCCTTGATTTTACACAGCCTTCCCAGAAGAGTATCTAGATTCACTTCTGACTGTGACAGCTGGGAGCATACTCAGCGAGTAAGGATTTCATTAATTCCAAGTTTTAAATATCCAAACACAGTAACAGTTACTCAGATAAATTATTCTTGAATTCCACACTTAATTCTGGAAGCAATGAGCTAGCAATAACTCCACGGCTTCATATAATAGGACCTATTCAAAAAGGAGAAGAGTTTGACATTCTTCTCCTACTAAACAACTAGGCACAATTTTATCCATCAGCCGTCTATCAACCTACGGATATTGAAAGCTTGGGTGAACAAGATAAAATCAAAACCAACCCTACTGTCAAGCTGCACTATCTACTGGCATCAATAATGCTATTCATGAATTTAGGAAAATTAATAAATCTTGGGATGAATGCTCAGCAAGTCTCAAATACAGGTGAAGCATACTCACTTGGGTTTTGTTTCTGCATCTGTCACTTGGCGAATATAGATACCATCTTCAGGATGTTCAATGTCATCCATTTCATACATATATGAAGAAGCTATTGCAAGGGTAGTTCCATCATTGCTGAAGGCAAGTGATGCTATGCTTGTGGGATACCGATGGAACTGACACAGCCGCTTTTTATTAAATGGATCCCAAATATTTACAAATCCATCAGAGCCTCCTGAAAATTAATTTAAGAACTGTTTGTAAACTAGAATTGGGAGGACAGTAAGACTGAAAAGATGCAGAAAGGAGGAAAACAGCAACAACAACAACAAAACACTCACAAAGAAAAGAGAAAACTACCTGGAATTACGTGGTCAGTAAAAACACAAGGTTACACAGAGCTGCATAATTCAGCAAAAAGCACGAGTAGTTCCCAAAAATCCCTCTTAAAGCAATTAACTCTCACTGCACCAAAACATTTTAAAACCTTACTCATTGAAAGAAATATAATTTAAATGCTTAAAAAGTAAGGGCACATGAAATAAAGGCTGACCTGTTTAAATCAAAACTAAAGATATTGATGCAATTGTTACAAAAGATTGAGTATCTCACCTGTAGCAAACGTGTTGTGGACATTATGGAAAGAAATAGCATTAACTGGATAAATCTGCTCAATGTTATTTTCCTTCAAACGATGACATTTGAATGCATATTTCTTCTTCTGGATTTCTGGACTTGGATCCAAATATTCCACTGCAACACGACCTTCAATAGAACTTAAAACATAACCCTACCAAAAGAATTTACAGATAAGCATTTTAGGAGTTTACAACTGGAGCAGCAACTGAAATACAATCTGTCATCTCTGAACAAATAAATGAAATGTAAACAATCTTAAAATGTGTACAACCAGAAACTGTTACCACAGACCCCGGCATCATCAACAAAATCTGCTTCTAATAAAATAATGCAGAAAAAAAAAATTTGCTTTCTCAGAGAGATTCTCATTGAACTAGTTTTAAGCTGACAGTGAGACTTTTAATTACCCCTGCAAGTCGAAACACAAGTTGATTTGGGGATTAAAAAAAAATAAGAATTTACAAAAAATAAAAAAATCTTAAGAGTTAAGAAACCTCTTGTATCTGCCCACCTATCCCCTGGGGCCTCATTATCTGAAATATTAGAGACACTCGGGGGACTATTTAGTTTCAGAATTACATTACATTAATATTCATTCAGAGCTTTATACCAGCAACTAAACGCTCAAGTTGAAATTGTATTTTCAGTGAAAGTTGATTATAAGTGGTGTCCACTTATCCAGTTAATTACAGTCCTGACTTAAAGTAACCTGAGATGCTGTTATTATAACTTCTGAGTTAAGCCCATAATAGATCTTTTCAGGAATAGGACTGTAATGATACTTAGCTATAGCAAGGCTCTTTAAAATCCATAATACACACAGTCTGGAAGATCAGCTTGTTTTACTATAACTGGAACTGAAATGGACAAAGCTTTCATGCCAGTTGAAGAACAAGTAACTAGGTCTTGCAATTCCTGTACTATCACTATGTACAAGGGAAAAATTCCCCTTCAAATTATTTTGTCAGAAAAAGCTAATCTTTTTGCTTTACTTCAGAAAGAGAAATACCACAGATACACGATGTTAACCTACATGGAACAGCTAAATTGTACAATTCCCCCTAGATAATGGATGATGGGATCTTGAGTGCATGACACAGACTCAGAGTTATTAAAAAAAAAAAAAAAAAAAGAAAAAATATATAAACTACATTCATAGTCTTAATCCTGCCCCTGCTCACAATTTAGTGAAGTACCTAGGGCTGCAATGCATAAAGGTTGCCAGCAACTGCCAATTCTGTCATCGACTTCTACTGCAACTTTCTGGGGTTGGGTTTTTTTAATTTATTTTGGTTTTTAATTACATGTCAGCATTGTGATGCATTAAATAGGTTATTTTTTAAAAAAAGGAGACAAAAAAAAGGCGAAAACTAATTTGCTGGTAGTTGGTGGCAAATATTCCTAAACCACATTATTAAAAAAGAGTTAACCAGAAACAGAAAACCTCAGCACTTCTTTCCCCCCCAACTCCCCCCCTTTCCAGAGTTTGATTATGAAACTTTGAATACCAGAATTTTTTTTTTTTATAAATAAAGCATGACAAACACTTGAAAAGTAAGCTAAATTTCTTCCTAAAGCATATTCAGCAAAAAAAGGAATTACAAACATAGTCCCCATCCCTGTTTATTGGGAAATGCTCTGATACAGCGGGTCTGGTACTTCAGACTCGATTCTCTTCTCTGCTGAACGTAACCCATGTTCCGCAGGTCCCACACCAGCACTCTCCGACCTGCTGTCCCCACAATTAGTCTATCTCCAGACACAGAAAGTGTGTAGACCTTAAAAAAAAAAAAAATACACTATTGAACACCTATGAGCCTGGATATCCATTGTTCTTTGTACAAAATAAAATGTCAGTGATATTTAGGTGACATCTACAATACAACCTATAGCTATAGAATTGCCTTTAGCTTTATATTTATAACTCAAATTTGGGATAAACAGCAGTAGTGTGCAGCTGGTTAATGATAAGACATTGATGTAGCATTTCAAAAGCTCACTTTTAATTTTGTATCCTAGCACACAGCTCAAAAAAAATCAAGCCCACAGTCTCATACTACAAATAATAGAAAAAAAGGTTTAATGTGTATGTACTTGTGCCATTCTAAATTTCAAGCACAGTTGTTCAGTTATCAGCTCCAGATCTCAGCAACATCTGAAAAAACTCTTCCACACAAGATTTCTTCCTTTTGCTGGTATTACCCATGTTCTACATGCTACACATGTACAAATATATTTATGTATAACTTAAGAGGGAAATAAGTACTATTTGGGTTTTCCTCAGGAATTATTTCAAGCATTAAATTTACTGGATATTTCAAGGCAAGAAGAAAATAGATACAAAGTAGCAGGGGTGGAAAAGCAGCATGGATATCAGAATTCATCTCTGCTTGGTATGCACAGCTTGCTTTCCCCATTAGGAGTTCAGTTTAGTCCATAATACCACAGCACGCATTTTCTTCTCAGTTTTCATCTGTCTGGTAATCATGCCTTTTTTTTTTTTTTTTTTTTTTAAACAGAATAATACAAGATGAGCTTCATTTTAATACAGAGAAACAAATTTCCAAGAAATCATTAAAAAAATAAAGAGCTTTGGATACTTTATTAAAACTAAGTGCAATTGAAGGAAGCAGTATGTTTGACATCATTAAAAAAAGACTATGGCTTGGAATTTCAACTCTACTCCAAAAACTGGCTCAGACATTCTCATTTTTGTTTATCAAAATTCTCCTTAAAATATTCAGCATAAAAATCCTTCCAACTATTACTTGGAATGCAGTTGATCTGGAAATATGTTAAAAAAGAAAAAAAGGTTCAGTCAAAATCTCTGTGCTATCAAATGAATTACAAGTTGTTGATAAACAAGGAAAGTGGAATCCAGCTACCTATAGCTGTCCTGTCACTGAGCTGCTAACGAGAGCAAATGGTAAGAATGAGCTTTTTCAAAGGTGATCTAATGCAGCTAAACACATAGGAAACAGATATTGAATATTCCTCAGATCATAAATCAAAAGTGTAAGAGATCTGGTATCCTGCCAGAAAGATTCAATTCACTTTTGGCATGCGCTTGCACAATTTCACTCTAGCACACAGTTTCACTTTCTGGTTCTCTGATAAAGCTCAGTAAAGCTGTTTGATTCTGGTAAAACTGTACTAAAATACCAGACAAAACAAGCTTGCATTTGCTACAGACACCTCTGGAGAAATTATGTTTCCCAAAAGTTAATTTCTAATTAAACAAACAAAAAAAAAAGCAGACTGGTGTGTATATGTTTATATAGATATATATTAAAAAAACAAACACAAAAAACCCCACAAAACTTTCTTTACCAATCCATATTCATTCAGCACACAATATTCCTCTAAAATGGGATTATTGAATTTCCTTTTTAAGACTGAGGTCTTAAGATAGGAAATGTCTTATGTGTTCACACAGGAGTTGCCTAAAATTTCTGATGACCCCAACGCAGGTATAAAAAGGGCAAGAAAACTTTGAGCCAACAGAAGCTACACACTTTAACAGGACAGGTTTTCAAATCTCCCTTCCTTACTGGTCCAAAACTATGAATAAACATTATATAAAGCGTGTCTGTATACACATATAGAAACAAAAAGCATAAAGAACATTAAATATCTTAAATCTTCTTTACAAACTGATGTCACACCTGTACAGTAAGTATTCTTTATACACCACGGAATCATAAATCAAATGAAACCATTGTCATGTAGTTGAGTAGGTGTTCACATTTATCAAAGGCAGTATTAAAAAAATGACATAATGAACCTTGCTGAACCAATAAGCAGCTTGATTCACTATGGCTGTCCATTATATGATACTCTGTCAGCAATTTATCACAGTTCTTTACATGCTACATACAGCTATAAATCAAAACTAGAAATAATGCTATTACTTTATTCTGAACAAAGATCTGTCCACAAGTAGGTTCCACTATGTTGTAAAAATAGCAATAGCTATTTAGATGCAATATGGAATGTAATGAGGGCTCATAATTATGACATGACAATATAATGTGACAGAGGTAGATGGAATTTAAGGTATAGTGAAAAAAAAAATCAAAACAAATAAAATAGCCACACCACACACAAAAAAAAACCAAACCCAAACAAAATTATCCAATAATCCAGCCTGTGTTTAGGAGTTTATGAAAAAAAGATATAAATAGAAATTACTGTTCTATAATTCTTTCAGTGACACCCCTGTAAGCAGTATAAAGATCCACATGTTATATAACCATCAGAAAAAGCTTATTACATTTTACCTTATTTCTCTTGGTCTCTCAGCACAGAGGATTTTAGTATTAGGAGAATGTCTGAATTGACTGGGTGTTCATAGAATGACAGGTAAGTTATAATACAAGGATATTCTGCTCAATCTTTTAATATCAGTTTAAAAAAAATGCCAAAATTCTTTCAAGCAATGTAAATGGCCTCCTACTATATCTCTTTGCACATTTCAAAGCAATCAGATTTTATGATAGACAGGATCTGATACATCTAAAAGTCTTAACGTTTAAGTAAATTGATAGTGCATATTACAATTAAGCCAAAAATTATTAGAGATTGCTTCAATTTCACAGGCTGTTTTTGTTAGGTCTTCCTTCCTCATGTTTGTTTTAAAATATAAGAATTGGTCCACCAAGTGCCAAGAACCAAGTTCCATTCTCCTATTGATGAAAGCTCAAAGTCTTAACCTAAAATTGCAATATATTCTGAATATCAGTATTTTAAAATGTAACATTTTCACAGCTTAAAAACCACTAAATGTAACTTGTTAACTTCAGTTTAGTTTAAGACAGTGTCCTGTGTGGTGATATTTAGTCACTGGGTGTATTATTTAACATACCACCTGGAGCACAGCATCCAGTACATACCTTTTCAGGTTGAGAGAAGGTTCCTGCATTACAGGGAGTTCTGGGATCCCACAGTTTAACTGTTTGATCCCAGCTTCCAGTCACCATGACGTTGACTTCTGGGCAATACTCAACACACCTGATAGGAGCATCATGGGCACCAACAAGGTTTTCTGTAAGAAAATACAACATATTGTAACTTTACTGGCTCTACAATCAGTCAGAATGTGTTTAGTAAAGAACAGAAAAAGGACACATTACTGCAGTACAAACAGTATTTTCTGACATGCCCAGGGTTGTATTGATGTGCCAGGAGTCCCTTTAAGGACAGCTCAGTCTTCAGAAACAAAACTTCTGGCAAAGATAGGGATTGTTAAATTTAAACTTACGTCTCCTGAGCTTATGAAAGGAAGTTAAGAATTTTAGGCAGCCACAGAGAGATTCTCAGAGATAAAAAGATATAAAGAAGGGTTCAGCATCAAACAGTATCACCACCTTTGATGCAGACACTAAAGCAGAAAGTGACTTAAGCTTTCTATATATAAAGTATATATATTAGTGACTAAAGAAAAAAAATACTATAGGTTAATAAAAGATACTAACAAACTTCTAGAAAGTCAACTATAACATCATTATTTTACTTCTTTCATAACATTACTGCACACAGAAGTTTGTCAAAGCCTGGCTGTTGGCTGGTTCAGGCGACCTCAATTATCTCATGCTGAGATTCACTTTTTAACACACATACACACACAAAGAAAAAAAAAGTTCGACAAACTAGCTCCATATTTTGTAGTAATGAGGCACTGGAACTGTTACTCTTGGGCAATGTTTTGTTAGGGGGGGAAATAAAAAAAAAGCAGTTTAAGGCCACGATGCTTGACAAAGCAAAAGCTTTATGTTCTGCCATGCATGTGAAAGATGCTACTAAATATGTCTAAGCTACAAACCTTTGAAAAATAACATGCTCAGTTTTAGATCAGCCTAGCTAATTCCCACCTAATTGAGACACAGGAGCCTACGGCAGAGCAGGATTAGCATTGGAAATCCAACTGAATGCATCTTACAAGCATCTACCAAACTTTCTGGCCAACTGCCCAATGCTTCTTTGCTTTTAGGTGGTACTTACTGGGGCTACTAGTTATTCTGCTACATAAAGGCACATAAAATGTGAACCTCAGTCAGTGTGACAAGTACATAGCTATTTCCTTTCCTTCTATTTTCACTTTAAAATAAGTAAACAAAAAGAAATGCACACATAAAACGCATCAAGGAATATTTATCACAGAGAAAGTTTAAACCCTCAGTTTGGCAGCAATGGATTCAGCCCTACGCTTAAAGGTGCTATAGCACAATCTTCAATCACACAGTAAGGAATGGGGCCTTGTTCAATGCCCTGGTGACCAGAAAGGGCTGCATAGCAAAGATGACTGCTGAGCACTACACTGACAGCTCAAATCAATAGAGGCTACTACTTAAAGCAAATATCCCCCATCTAAAAAACTTCAAACATATTCCACTCATGTAAGAACATAAATCTGAAGCTTAAGACAGTTGTTGAGACCACTTAAAGAATTTAATCTGCTTACCTTGGTCTGTGTTTAAATCATGCATTTTCAATTGCTGATCTAATCCTCCGCTCCAGGCATGAGTAGGATCCTATAAAGCAAAAAAATTCACCTTAGGACATGTGTTACGTTTCCTTGGCTGCTATACATTTAATCTCCTAGGCTCCTAACACAGGACTTGCTTTTAAGAGTTTTGGGAAGATGGGAATTAAGACACAAGGGTTAAGATCCAGGCCAGATCTAAACAGGAAGAGGAGAGAATCTTTGCAAAATATTTAAGTGAAATGCTTTGCGCTATATGAACTTTTTTCACTTGAAAAGTAAAACTAAAAGGAAACAAAAGCAGTGAGAGGCTATATCAAGTAATTTCTGTTTATGTAACAGCAAACACATAGTGCTTATTTTAAATGATCACCAACCAAAGACAGTTCCACCTAACTGAAGTGTACTCCTTCTAAAATTAATTCAGAAACTAGAAACTGGGAATCTGATTGTTGATCCACAGTAAGATATTAGCTCTGAGATAAAATGTTCAGTGAAAAAAAGCACAAGCAGAATTAAGAATTTTAACTAATCCTTAAAGCATTCAGTAACACATCAAGATCTGGAGG
>JANHGN010020336.1:0-10495 GCA_024605025.1 Megaceryle maxima | reverse complement strand
GAACTCTATCATTTCATCGTCACTAAGCCCAAGATGGCCTCCAACAACCACATCATCCAGCAGACCTTCTCTGTTTGCAAACAACAAGTCCAGCAAGGCACCTCCCCTAGTGGGCTCAGTTACTAGCTGAGTCAGGAAGTTATCTTCCACACACTCCAGGAATCTCCTAGATTGTTTCCTGTCTGCTGTGTTATTTCCAGCAGATGTCTGGTAAATTGAGGTCCCGGTCTGTAAATTGTCTAGTAAATTGTATAATCCACAGCATTTCTGAATCACTTTCCTGAAGATTTTCTACAGGATTATCTGAGAGGCACTGTTTGAGAATTTGATAAGTTTGGTTTTAGTCCAACTTTCTTAGCAATTTGTAACTGCATCATTCCACCCACTTTTTTTATTTGAGGGTATCAGCCTGATTTGAGGGGTAGGGCTATTAAGAAAAGCAAGATGGAGCTGTGCTGTTGCTTTTGGGGAAGAATAGAAACAATAGGAGATTAAACTCAGCATAGGAATGCCTGGGCTAACTGTGGGGATTTATCTGATTTGTTGTAAGAGCAGTTCATTGATTGGTAGTGGGGGTCAGCCAGCTGGCTGGTGAGAACCTCAGGAATGATTTCTGCCTCTGAGCCCTCCAGGGAGGTAGGACAAGGGAATACACAGCCTTAAAATACTTCCACTGTACCCACTATCCATTACAATATAACAGTGTTGTTTTCCTGGATGACAAAACTAACTTTCCACTGAGGTATTGCATCCAGGCTAATGGTATACATCATCAGAGGGAGAACTGTTACTGGGAAGATGGACAGTGGTGCAATGGAGAGAACAAAGGTGGTTATAGAATATAGGGACTGGAGGAAGAGGACGTCTGGAACTACTACTTTCACTTCTAAAAAGAAAAGAAGAAAAAGAAAAGAAAAGAATCTTTGAAGAGTGACTTTGTCACTGCTGCATAAAAATGGATGAGACTGGATGTATTCTGCTTATCATACCAAATAGCTGGAACATAGGAGGTTCCATGTAAATATAAGGAGAAACTTTTTCACAGTGAGGGTGACAGAGCACTGTAGCAGGCTGCCCAGGGAGGTTGTGGAATCTCCTTCTCTGGAGACATTAAAAATCCATCCATGCATTCCTGTGTGACCTGATCTAGGTGATACTGCTCTGGCAGGGCAGTTGGACTAGGTGATCTTCTGAGGTCCCTTCCAACCCTGAACATTCTGTGATTCTGTGAAATAGTAAAGAACAAAAGTATACATGCCCTCAACATGTAGGAATAGATGGTTCAATCATTGAGGCAACTATATTTAAGAACTAAATTTAGACACACACAGGCGTGCAATTTGTTAGAAACTTGTTGCCTCAAATGTTCTTGAACTTGACCGTTCCTTTAGAAGATCCACAGTAATACCGCAGACTGATGGTGGGTTTTTGGGTTTTTTTGGTTTTTTTGGGGGGTTCGGTTCTGTTGGGTTTTTGTTTGTTTTTGTTTTTTTAAGATAAAATCACCCCTGTTTCAGTTTTAAAACTACCAGCAATACTGGAAGCAGCTCTTCCTTGTTTTCATATGTAGGAATTTTTACTTCTTCCTCTAAAGTAAGTAGTCTGTGATCAGAGATGGATTATTAAATGGGATCTGATATTGCATAGCAGGTTATCTTCCTCTGACTTCATTTTGTTGCCGGATCATTACCATTTTAGAGTTGATTTGGCAGTCATAAGATTTCAGTAAAAGTATTCTGTTAATGATCCTATTAATAAGAAATAATTAAAAGTACAATTCAGAGATTAAAATTTCCTTCATTAGTAGAGAAACTATCCATTTAAACATGAATCATCATTTGATAGAAAAAAGAGTGGTTTTTGCTTGTCAAGGGCATATGTAATTCCTATGCAGAGGGAGAGTCTGGAATATAATGCAAGGTACTGAATTTGGCTTTTAGAGAACAAAATACAGTTATGAAATCCCCTCCCTTCTTCCCTTCAAAATTACAGTGTCAAAAATAACTTTAAAATATTGGCAGCTGTAGCTTAATGGACAACTCGGCCTATAATTAACAGCACAGGCACAAATGTTTTAAATGCAGTGACGTCTCTCTGCTGGAGAAGAGTTCCAGCCAAACTTTGGGGACTATAATTGCCATAAAAAGAAACAAAGTGCACTTTTTGCAGTGTGCATTGGAAAGTGTCCCTGTGATTAAGAATCCCTCTCTGCTGCTCTCTTCACTATGTTCCTAAAGTGTCAAGGACTATTAAACATGTTCCTCAGTTAAAACAGATCAATAGACGAAAAATACTTATCAGTCTTTCCTTGTAAATATTATTAAATTCTATCAAACATACTATTTGTGCTGTTAAATATTCCTTGTGTCTGTTATGTGGTCAGTCAAGTAAAGCAAAATGTAATTCGTGAAGGCACTGAAGAATTATTATGCTTACAGTTATTAACTCTCTAAACAAACCTCTAATGACAACTAAGGAGTCCTTGCCAAATTGATTTAGTTTCTTCTACCCTATTTAATGGAATCATTTTCCCAACACAGGCGGTTGACTGTTTTATTAATTTTTTTTTTCCCCCATATTGAGCTGGCGATGTGTCACCCATCTTCCATTTCTTCTGCCCTCTCAATATCAATATCTCCCTTAATATTCCCAAGGAGATATGGAACAAGTGACTAACTTGAGTCCTGTCCTGTCCCTGCCTCCTGCCCCCCATTCCTGCCCTACACAACTGGGGCTACTTCTTTGTTTGTACATTTTGAAAGCTTGCTTGACATAGTTTAAACACTGGAAAACAAATTCTCTAAGTGTATTGCCATGTTAAATTGATAATATTTGGGTAGGGGGAAAGTTTTATGGTTTGGGTTGAGTTTTTTTGTCCCTCTCAACCAACACCAAACTAATGTGGTTCTATATAAAAAGGTTCAGCTGACAGTGCAGGCTTTCTGATATGATTTCCTTTGTCCTGAAGCAAAAGTCTGTCATGCTGATGGAAAGAGACCCTTCTAGTCCCCTATCTCATCAAAAGCAGAGCACACTGAAGTGTCCCTTGATATCTTTCTACAGGTGCTCACCTCAGTGTGCTGAAATCAGAACACCAGGGGAATAAAGGCACCTTTTATATGCCTAGATATCATGTTCAATTTCCTTCAAGGTTCTCATTGAGTGTTTTGCAAATGCATCTTCAATCTGCATCTGTCCAAAATAATGCCAGTATCCAGTCAGCACACTGACAGGCAATTTAGTTCCACAGCTGGATATTCAAGACTGGGTTCTGGCATCGTGATAGCCACACTGCTTTATCACTTTTAGCCTGGAATAACAGAAACCCCATTATATGGATTTGCAGCATATCCAGATGATACAGGTGCTTAAAATCTGTTGTTAATGTTAATTACAATTATAATTTTAAGAATTTTAAGAGCCAGGAGAAGGTAAAATGCCGAGACTTCTCTGCAGGTGGGTTCCTTGGTGTGTTCTGCTTTGCCCTGATGCTGCTGGAGAGAGCACAGCTCTTTTCAGATTTCTGTTATAACATCGCTGGACCAGATGAGATACTTAAATGGTGAAAGTCAAGGGGGATTTTTCCCCTGCCTGTGCTCAGTCCTTATATTTAAAAGATGTATTTCATAGAAAAAAATTAAACTCCTAAGTGCCCCATTGTCAGTTCCCAATGAAGACCTACTTCACTATTTGACTTGGGTTTGTTTATCTGGAATCTGTATCCTTTACTTGCTTTTTGGGTGGATAGGAGACGTGCTGTTTTATATATAGAACTGAAGGTCTGTTAAAGAGTAAGATGCTGCCAAAATCAAGTCTTTGGAACAGAGGAAGCCTCCCTTGTTGGTGTGCTGTTTTGTTTTTGTTGTGTTGTTGGTTTTTGTTGTTGTTGGTTTTTGTTTTGGTTTGGTTTTGATTTTGTTTTTGGTCATGCCCCTGTGATTCTGAGGTATACTAAGATTTTCTGTTTTTAAAAAAAAAATAAATTTCCTTTATTATTCTTGGAGTTCGCTCTGAGACTGTAAATTATTCACTACTGTTAACGCTACTGCTACTTCTGTCCCCCACCACTGTTTCCTGCCCTCAAAGACCACAGCTCATATCTGTCTCTCTGCAAAGCTGACTTTTGACAATAACAGGCAGAGACATGAACCTTTTGTGGGGAAGAGCATAATAAATACTGGGAGTTGGGAGTGCTCTCTAAACCAAGCTAGTGTGCAGGTATCTAAGGCTTTATCTCCACTTGCCACTAACAGGTAAGCTGCTCAGTTAAAAAAAAACTGTGTAATTTATACATGCAGCTTGGATGTGAGTAAAAAATTAATAAAAACAGAAGAAGAAACAAGGATAACAAAATAATGTGAGTACTTCAGAGGTATTCTATACTTAGAAACCCATGATCACAGCTATATATCACAAGGATATAAATAGCTAGCAGAGATTTTGCAATTTCCAGGTGCTTCCACTCCTCTAGGTTGTTGAAAAATGTTGTCAGTTGAGGTCTTTGTTTCATCCTAACAAACATTAAAAGTATCCAAGGGTGGGCAGCAGGCCTCCAGTTTACATGCAGAACATGATACATAGAGGCTTTGCCTTTGCTCTGCCATGTTGCATGTATTGTGGTGGCATTGAAACACTTGCAGCACCTAGGCATGGAAACTTTTTTTTTTTTTTTTAACCGCTTTACCTTTTTTTTTTTTTTTACTGCTAAATAAAAGATGTTCCTTACAGAGTGTTTTCAACACCCATTTTGAAGGAATAACTCTGGTGGCATTGCAGTCAGTAATAATCTGTAGCATTGTAATCTCTGTGAAGGATATAGTGTTTTCATGAGACCACCAAAAGTCAAGAAACTGTGTGTTCTTCTGAAGTATATATGGTTACATACAATAAGTGAGAATCCAGTGTGATTTTTAGCTATTATTAGTTTTGGAGGCTTTTGAGAGGAAAAGAAATTAATTTTTGTAAGGAAATTAATTCATAGAAGAATTATGCTAATAAACTTGCAAAGTTTTCTCTGTTCAGCAAAAAGAAATATTACAATTTGATAGTTAAAAGTTGGATCCTTTAATTCATTTGTGACATCTTTACTTCCCCTTTTCTGTTCTTTAAAAAGTTACTTAGTAATGTTAAGTAGAGGCAACATATTTCTTTTCCTTGAAGCCAAAGAGAAAGCATAGAACACTTCAGAGTGCTATCTGAAACCCAAAAGACATCATCAAAACTTAACTATACATTCTTGAGGCTTCTGGAAAGCAATATTCCCATGTGTAAATTTTATAACTGAAAATAAAAGCTCTAGCCCTTATGCTTACAACAAGCAATTTTAGAAGTGTGGATGTGTGGAATGGAGTGATGGATATTTGCCTTGTAGAGGAAGTGGTCTATGGTATAGTGTTTTTTACTTTCTCAGTGTTCCCCAGCTGGGCTGTAAAGCAGTCAGTTCTGGGTCATGCAGAGGGTGTAAAAACCCACTTGTGAATTTGTAGAAATCTACTGAGAGGATGACCCACTTCAATTCCTGTTTTTGCTGTGCTGAGACTACTCTCTCTACCCTTTAGTGATAGCTCACATGAAGCATTACAAGCCACAATTACATCAGCTATAGCAGCAGTGCTGACATATGTTGGGTCTGCAGAAAGCTTAAACCCTGGGCTCAGGAAGGAGTGAGAATGGCTCTGCAGTTCCCATGGGGTTATAAATCTTTAGAATTTGATAAAATAGGTACCAGTCTTGGCAACTCTTTAATAACAGAATAATCTAATACATATATCAATTGAGAATGGTTTTCTATCATTATATAAAGTGACGAGTAACAGGATCACACTAAAGCTTTAATATTGCTACCAAGAATCAGTAAGTGGGCAATATAGGGCTGAGATGTCTTGAGGTTGAACATTAAAAGCCATTTCTGTCTCTGTTCAGAATGAGATACAGCTGCATTTCCTTCACTGCCTCACATGCACCAGGCTAAGAGAGAAGTCAAAGACTTTACCACTTAAACTGAAGGTTTCATGTGCTGTTCTTTACTATCACTAGCTACAGTACCTTTTTTCAGCCTAGTAATCAAAGATTGCTAAACTCATGTCCAATCACCTCTCACCAACCTCTGAGCTGTGTGAAGCTGATTGAGGCTGTGAGTACTGAGGGACTGTTAAAATATGACCTACTAGTGTAACTAATGTTTAGCTAGAAACATGTAAGTCTGCTGAGAACAGGCAATGTTTTAGATTTGATAGTGATGTGTAGCACCTTCTGAAAACATCTCTCTTCTGTGTACTGCTTTATCTTTAGATTTTCTTCTCTCTATTTAATAGAATTTAAATAATTTAATATACTCAGTATTTGGTCAGATCAGAGACACTGTATTTAAAATTTTGGTGAATATACCTCACTCCTTTTTTTCAGATATAGACTTGTAAAGTAAGTCTAACAAACCAACCTACATATTCAGCAAGTAATTTTTCCCCATAACGGCCAAAAGTAAGCTTGAAGAATGAAAAACATCTCCATCACCTGCTTTTGTTGCTTGTCCTGTTTTTGTAAATGCATAAGCTTCATCTTGTGGATACAAAGGCCGTGAATCATTGTGAATAATGATATGACTGAGTAGCACCCATCTGTGTGAGAGCCATGTAGGAGTTCATAGGGAGACAGAGAGACACAGGAGAGCTCTGCTCTTAACACAACCTGCTTTTGAAGAACATTGAACAGGCTTAAGGTTGAATGAAAGGAGGATTGCTAGTGTTTTACTCTGGAATGTTGATACTTAGAAACACAAAGGAATGTGTTATCTTTCACTTTTGAAGGCAAAGTCATTGGGGAAATGTGTGCTTTTTGCACTTCTTTTTATTTTCTTCCTTACCACTATTATAAGCAAAGCAGGACATGTTTTCTTTGGTAGAAAGATGACCAAACAAACAAACAAAAAAACCCAACCAACCAAACAAACCCCTATGCAAACAAACAAACAAACCAACCCCCACAAACAAAACACAACAAAAGTGCACTTAGTTTTAAAAGACCTGGAAGAGATTTCTGGAGTCATCCCATGCAGCAAAAAATGCCATTAATGATATTTACAGCAAATGTCTCCTGACTTCTCTAAAATGGAACTTTCTACCTCTAACACATTTTTCTCCCACTATAACAGCACTGCAATGTGCCTGCTACTAGCACTCTGGGTCCTGAGTCCCCTCCTTTTATGGGTCAAGCAACACACTCCAGGTTTGAATAGCAGAGAGCACCTGGCAGACTGTTTCTTGCCTTCATCTGGAAAAATGCCATATCTCTCAGCAGTCACTCAGATTCACTCACTGGTCATGTCCATAACTGTTTCCTTTCCAACCTCTTCACTTCTTCATTCCCTGCTCACTTCACACTGTGAGCTGACATACCATTAGTCAGATAATTCTTTGCACCATTAAGCATTTGTCATCTTACATCATTCTTACTCAGTAGCTACAGCAAATGAAAAGCTTAGTTCCTGATTTTTCCTATACATAATTCCCCCTTTTTGTGGCAAAAAGTTTTCATACCTTTCCCTTTCACGGCTTATCAGCATGGCTTTATATCCTACATGCATTAATCTCTCTTCTCTTGTGAATGATTGTTCTTCTGGATTTGCCCAGGTAAATTCCTAATTAAGAGAGCTGTCCTACCAAAAGTTTCATTTGGTGCCATTTTATCACAGAATGTACCCATGGAAAAGTGGGAACACTGAGTTTTCTTGTTTTCCTAGTCTTATACAAAGGCACTGCAGATTTATGAATTCCCAGCACTAAGGCTGGAACACAGGAGAGACAAGGACCCCACTTTTGGTGTTGGATAATGTAACTCTGTTCAGGAGGCCCATTGCCCAGAACCCGATCATGTGTGTACAACTTGATCCCATCATTTCCCACATCCCTTGACATGCTGACCAAATGTGGTTATATTTTGCCCAGGAATGTTTATATCTCCCCCATTCTCCCATCATCTTCCTGGTTGGCCTGAAGACATGCTTGTGAGTGGGGCATGACTTATTTTTGAAAGTGGTTTTCTGTTTCAGTCTTTGTGCCAGGCTAATGGTGAAGGTTTTAAGGAATTCCCAGGGGGAGCTTTTAGGAAATGGCTTATTCTATTTGCAGAAATTCTTAACATTTATAAAACTTCCATATGCAATCTTGTTGTCATGTCTCTGTCAATATACCCCTTCTGTCAATATACTCTCTCCCTTCCACCATGGTTTCTTATTTTAGACCCTATGCATCTACTTACATTCTTGTGTTTTTTCCTCATACTTACTTACTGTTTTCCACTTCATAAAGCTACTGAAATATTTGTGGGGTTTTTAACTTTTTAAAGAACCATTCTTAGATTAATATGTTCATTGATCAGTAGGTCATCAGTGACCAGTGATGGCAAATACATGGGTATTGTAAAAAGTGGACTTTGTTTTTTGTACACTTATTGGAATTTTAGACTGCACATCCTAACACTGGTGATTAAACCTCCCCAAGACCTGAAGTAGAATCCCAAGGTAAAAATTTTGCATGTTTCTGCTCTGTGTTCAGTTTTTCAACATTTTGAGATGCAGCAGGAAATGAAACTTGTTTCCTTTGAAGCAAGCAGTACATGTTATAAAAGATACTGTCTCTATTAGAGATGAGAGGAACAGTGATATTTTTATACAGGTGGGATGCAAGATCTTGGAACTACAATGTTGGGATTAAGAACATGTTTTAGTTTCCAGCTTGATTTTGGTGGTGCATCAGTAGCAGAAACCACAAAATATTGGTCTTGGAGGCTAACTTTTACTACCATCTGAAATCGTGACTTCTCAGGTCAACACCTTAGATTTCTGGCAACAGAGGAACCTGAAAGTCTTTACAGTCCTGTGACAGCAGCATGGCTGGGTGACTGTCAGACTTAGTCTGACCTAAGCGTTGTGTCCTTCCTGAGTTCAAATCAGCAGCTGAACAGGTTGCCATTAGCTGAAGGTAGCTCTTGTGGAAAGAACAAAAAGTACCAATTTACATTTATAGTGGGAAAAAAAAAGATGTCTTAAAACCATTGCATTGTGCAGTGGAAACAGACAGCTGACTTCCCATTTCTATTCAGTAATGCTTTGATATAAGGTATGCTTCCTTTTTCCCATAACTAGAACTGTAACTGAAAATTCCTTTTTCTTACAGCCACAGTAAGCTCAGGATATTACATGTATTTTTTTTTTTTTCCATTTTAAAAATGATAAAATGATATCTGATTAGGATGCAATTTCTGCAGCAGAAGGAGCAGGCTGCAATATTCCAGACACCTGAACAAAACTGATTATTGTGTGCTGTGAATGGACTTGAGAAATCTAATAGCTTTTTAACATTTCCTTTCTTTTTTTTTTTTTCTTTCTGCTTACATTTAGGTTGTTTTGTTTGGGTTTTTTTTTGTTTCTTTGTTTGAGGGTTTTTTGTTTGTTTGGGGTTTTTTTTTGTTTTGTTTTGTTTGTTTGTTTGTCTTCCATATGTTTTAATGTATCTATTGCCCATCAGCCTTTATATCCCACTACAGGTCAGGGAGAGGATTCTGGGAAAGTCACAAAATGATCTCTTGGTTTATAGCATCAATTTAGTGAGCTCTCCTGCACAAATATACCTAGAATGTTTTATTTCCTCTACCTTCACTTTCTGGGACACAGTAACTTCAGCATGTGGGGTATCCAATGGTACTTTGATGACCTGCAACTCCTCTTTCTGGGCAGCTGATAATAGCATTAGGCAATGGTACCTTGAGTGATTTATCCTCATGTTGCCTGACTCTGAGGGTTGACCCTTCTGCCCTGCCTTTGTGATAGATTTGTTGTTGACTTTCTCTTTCAACCACAGCGTCTTGTTTAAAGCTCTCATGTGGCCCAGTCCACATTCAAACTACTTCAAAACCAAACAGGACTTCTTATAGCCAGAACAATGAAGAGGAGAGACTTAAATGTTCTCTCTCAGGCTGTTGTGCTGGTGTGGGCCCTAACAAAAGGTACTGTAAGTCATTCTTGTGCAGACTAAAAGGACAATCTGATCTGATGTTCTCTTAGGAAGAGCATGGGAAGAACAACAAAACAGAAAGGGCTGGAAATACTTTCTATATTAATTGGCAAAGGAAGGAACAGATCTATCTCTTCCACTTTCATGAGCCTAGTAAAATTTACATGAAAACAGGAATTATGATTATTTAAAAAAAAAAAAAGCTTTTATTCAAGATATCCTGAACAGAAGGTATTGTAAAATGGGCTCAGTTCCAATTACAAGATGTTTAATTGTGTGAGTTACTGGACTTCATTATGGACTGGGATAATGCAATGTACTGCAGCTGTAGCATGTGGTGTTTTTGCTACAAACTGTATAGTAAGATTCACTCAGGATTGTGATGCTCTTGGGTAGCCTCCATAAATTTACTTATAAACCAGAACTTTGGGGGGCTTTTTTTTTTAATTTTTTTTTTTATTATTATTATTATTTTTTAATTATTA
>JANHGN010020335.1:132007-161412 GCA_024605025.1 Megaceryle maxima | reverse complement strand
GGGGGGTGGGGTGGGGATTTCTTACTTTGCTCTGTTTTGGAACACAGAAGACTTGAAGTTTGCTAATTGTGCAATATGAGAGAAATATCCTTTTTGAGAGCACCTTACCAGTCACATAATGTAACTTCAAGCTGAGGCTTGCAGTGTACTTAAAGCAAGAGTTGTGCTTCCTCATATATGGAATTGGCATGTATTTTGTCTAAGACAAAATATTTTTAACAATGCAAGTTGGTTTAATAAAAGCCTTTACAAATTACTTATTTTGCTCAGATGATAGTGATATCAAAAAAGAAAAAGTAGGCCATTCTCATAAAAATTATTGGAAATACCAAACTATGCTGCTGTTGACCTAAGTTTATTACTGGATTTGTCTATATGTTTTATCATAAACTCATTCTGATGTATCCTTCACTGCACATATTGTCATCTGCATTAGGCAAGGCCACCTGCAGTGGTGGATTTCTGGGGGGAATGCCACATGTTTTTAGGTCTGAATTGTTCTTTTAATTGTTTTGCAGTATAACTGGGGGGCTGCAGGAAATTCCAGACCATTCTAAACCTTACACTGAAATTCTCTAATCTGCCAAGTTTGTAAATAATACTTTGAGTGAGGTGTCTGCTCACTTCTGGCTGTGCTTGCTTTTCTGGTTATCACAGTAAGTCATATATATTGCATATAAAATCATATCCATCCATCATAAACCTCAGAGCAATGACTTGAATCCTCTCCTCTTTCTGAAATAATTATTTTGGAAAGTTGAGAATCTGGGATAGGAGATGTGGAGTATTTCTGTAATGGTTTGTTATCTTGAGATGCTAGTAGCATGCAGACTGTACGTAGTGCAGGTAGATTCAAGTTTTACTAGTGATGCCATTCCTGTAGGGACAGATCTGATAGACTCATAGACTGAGTGGTGGGACCACTTCATACAGACACTGGATGACAAGAAATTTCCTGTGTTTGGTATTGTTGTCTATCATGGAGCTGCCCAAACATCTTGCTCTGATTTGGTTGGTACAAATAAGACAAGGACAGTACAAAACCAGATTTCTAGGGCCATCTGGAATCTGACTACTCCCAGCTGCAGGTCAGAGACTGACTGGTCTTGTGTTGGTAGGTTAAATGTTACATAGTGGTCTAAGAGGAAATCATGGCTTTTGTTTGATCTTCATGTACTTGTTTCACAAGCTTTCATATACCACTCACTAATCAAGAAGGCAGTTAAGTGCTAAGTGAAAGGAAGTAGTCCAGCTGCTATTGCAGTAATCAAGGTACACTAGAAATTTATAATCAGCTGTATAAATAGACTTCACAATAAAACCAATCAGTGTAGTGTCACAAGAAGTGGAATCATAGACCATCTGTATTCTTGTTCTTTCCCTCTGAGCACATAGTGTAGTGTTACAATGTTAAAATTATTATCTTTGCATCACAGAAGTGTGAGTGACATGGAGGAAAGTCCACCTGAGATTGCAGGTGCTGGGATGTGCTATATGTAAGTCCATTGGTCTTGCGTACCTGCTGAAACAGTTCATTTTGTTTCTGTTGATCCAGCTCCGTCTGTTTTGCAGAATACTCAGCAATTCATCTACTCTTTTTCTCCCTTCTTCCCCGTTCTGCTTTAACATATTAGGAGGTCACTTGTACTCAAAGGCTTTCTTTGTGTTCTCTAGCAAGTTGCACTCCTTGTCCTACTCCCCATCTTGTTACAGAGAAGAAATGTGAAGCAATGGAAGGTCGCGTTTTGCTCTAAAGGAAGAAAAATTTCACATTCTAGATCACAACAGAGGCAAAAGTTGCATTTTTTTCCTCTGTAGACACCTGCATTCTGCCTCTATGTTGTTTGTCTTAACTGGTTCTGAAATTACCAGGCCACCAAAGGGAGTTCTAATTATGTTGGTTGTTGCATTATAATTACTATGTTTACTATCTGTTAAGATCTTCAGGGTAATGGGGTTGAGTGATTAGGACATGATACGTGGATATTTTGTTTTGGTGATCTTACTGTTGTTTCAGGCAGTTAGGGCATTGAAAGATTTCAACTTGCCTAACTTTCCAAACTGTAATAGGTTGAAACTCATGTTAGGCCCTTGGACAGAAGGCCTTTCTACTTGTGACTGTTAACAAAATTAAGTTGTGAAATTCTGCTAGCTAGGAAAATATGAACTTAAGTTAAATGTTTATGTCATCCTGTTTTGGTTTTTATCCTGGTGGTTTTTTGGTTTGGGTTTTTATTTTTATTTCTAATTGCTTCTTTCTATTCTTAGGCATTTTCTCATAACTTCTTGAGATACTACAGCTCATTACTAAACTGTCTCTCCCTTCTGTAATCTGGAATATGAATGAGGTGCCATTTCTTACAATTGCATGCAATTTGCTTTACAGTGGCCTCTTTACCAAAATTCACAGCTTTTAGTTTTTTCTTAACTAAATTATGGTCTTAATGCCAGTTAATAACTTCAAATACCATTTGTGAGTTCTTTTCCGCTGTTACTTTTCATCTTGATCTTAATCCTGCTGGTGCTCATGGAGCTGCTATAACCTCATAATAATAGATAACAAAGTTATTTCTTTTGAACTGGTATTCTTTCCAAGTTAGGAATGTGAAACATACAGTTGTACTCTTGTGTCATCCACCAAATTATGGATTTGACTTCACTAGGTATACTTTTTGATAGAACTTGTTTTCATTGGTAGCAGTGTTGTAGGCAATGTCCAGTGTTCTGGACATTGTTGGTGGTGCTTATGATCTGTTTATGCTTTGAAGTTACACTTGGAGAAAACAAAGAAAAAATACTGTTGTATTTAGAGCCTCATTTATACTATTATATTTTTTGTTTATGTAAAAAGTACTTAAGTACACTTGTGCAGCCAATTTAGGAGCTCTTCTAGGAAATATTTCAGATTGCAACGTAGTCTCATAACTTCGTATCTGAACAGCTTTCAGTGCTTTGTTTGAAGCCTGTATAGAAAAGATATCACCCTTTGCTGTTAATACTCTTGATGCCAGTACAGGTTTCAAATCTTCTAGCTTTTGTCTTTGGTCCTTCATGCTCTTCATCCTTCAGGGGGTTTTCTCTGTGGTCATGTGTATCACTTGCAGAACTGGCTCTCAAGTTGTAGAAAGACTTCTGAGAAAAGGTAAAGCGGAGGTTTTTTTACTACTTCAGAGCTTCCATGTGTATTTGGGTTTGCTGAATTCTTCCAGATGGCCTAGCCTGATTTAGGTAGACCTTGTAGGGAATTTGTCCTCTTGCAGCCATCTCATCTTTGTCCTCAAGAAACAACTCTTTCATAATTCTCTGAAGGGAGGGGAAAAAAAAAGGCAACGAATCATTTGGTACCCAGTCTCCCTGCTTGTGACAAGGATTTTAGTATATGTAAAGTGACAGCTACAGCTTTTACTTTCCTTAGACCAAAAGCTTTTCTCTGTTGGGTGGTCTGTATAGCTCAGTCTCAAAATCCATTATGTGGAGGTTTTTTGTCTCATCCTTGTCCTTCCATGCTCGATATTTTCCTTTACTTTTTCTTTTGGTTCTCTCACTTAGATATACACTTGTTTTGTATTTGCGTGTAGACCATATATAAATACTTAATATTCAGTGAATTAATGGCTTATGGGTAGTATCTTTCAATGCATACATGAAAAGGGTTTCTTCTTTGTGAATGCAATATGTATATCTGCATTCATGATGTAGTATTCTCCTTTTTCTAATATAAATGTAAAATACTTGGGTCTTTTATGGTGCCTGATGTCTTTGCTTGAGTTCTGGATTTTTTTTCTCTGTCTGTATAGGTGCCACATCATGGGATGTGGGTTTTTTGTCTCCTGTTTTTAAACTTTATTTCTTTATTCCCTCCATGTTTAATCCTTCAGTGTTAATATTTATTTAACTATGCTGTTTTGCAGTGTTCTCCTCTCTGAGGCTGTTGTTTGCATTTGCATTTACTTATCCCCTGCTAGCTGGTATACAAATGCCTTTGTAAACATATGGTACACATTGATGAATATTTGTTCATGTATCTTCTTAGTATTCAAGTGAATTGTATAATCAGATTTGCTGTAATCTGATTCCATATCTAGACTATACTTTGCTTTGGAATCTAACAGTCACCCCATTTTGTATTTGTTAATTGGAAGCTCTCATTCTCTTTTCACCCCGTTATTGTGGAATGCGTTGCACTTGCATTGGGCTTATGCACCACCTATTACCAACTGCAGGGCAAATTTTCTGTTTACACTGGTTTTACTTGTCCCTGTGTAACCAACTTAAAGTTTAAATTTCTGTATGAACTTTTTCCAAATTGAATGGGCAGATTAATTTGTTGTAATTGGAAAAGCCTCACAATGTGCATATTCCTTTTACTTTTAACCTTGTTTGTAGACAGGTAGTGCTTTGATCAAATATTTGCAATCTAGTAGTTGCACTCCTGCATTTGCATGTAATCCATGGCTTACCTTCTGATGCTTTCTGCTTCAGTGATTACTTAAACTGTCCTAAAGTTTGTGTCAGTAATGATGCAAAATTATGCAAATACAATGCTGACTTTTTTGTCATCTATCACCAGGATGTGCTTGGTTCTTTTTAAATTCTTTTTTTTTCCTTCTTGCAGCAGGTTCTTGCCACTCTAGGTGAAAGTTAAAAGAGAGAGAAAACGTTAATCTGCTTTCAAACTGGATCTCTTAATGTTACAAACTGCTTAATAGCTTTAAAGCATTTGAGTCTCTCAAGTTTATACCACACAGTTCTGTTAAACAAGCCTGTTACAATCAACAATAGTTAGCACCTTCATTGATAGCTTCTGGAGATCTGAAAATAAATAAAAGTATATTTCACTACATAATCTGAACACCTTTGTTTCTCTTATACCATAAATACAGCTCTCTTGGGCAAAGTGGAGATGGGGAGGTTGAGGTTGAGTAGCTTTAATTAAAATTGTCTCTGTTGTGCTAGATCCTTTGTATATACAAATTCACTTCCAGGAATGTTGTTCAACCATCTTGTCTCTTACTGGAAAAAAACCCCAACAACTTAACTGAAAACCATTTTTAATGTAACCCTGGCACTGGATCTGACATATATGGTGGTAAAAGTGTAGTGTAAATAAGTAATGTAAAGCAAGTCTTCCTTGGGACACATCTTAAATTTTTTTTATTAAATTTAGTTGTTTGGGGTTTTTTTAATATAAATAATGCAAACCACAGCTGTAAAAAAAAAAGTAGAGCATATTGTTTCCATCTTTTGAAATAGTAAATTTTTCTTGACAGAATATAGAACAAGTCTTAGTTCTAACTCCTTCTAACATTGTGATCACAGTCAGTCGCCACTAATGCACCATCAGTGATTGTGTCCATCGTAGGTTTATGGTGCAGAATTGTGTTGTTGCTATAGAACAGTGCTTGGAAAGGGCTAGAACTTGAAGCATGCTTCTCACTGCTGGTGCTCAGAACAGCAGAAAGCTAATGGGAGTGAGCAATAGGCTGAAATCAGAGGGTATTTTGTTTTATGCTTCTGCTTACCCACTTGGACGCTATTACCGTGATGTAGAATTAGAGTGGGAATTTGTTGAACATATGAAGATCTTTCATCTTTTTGTTCTCTGTATATTCTCATATGGAAAGGAAGGTCTTAGGGTATCCATAGGTAGATATTTTTGTTAGACTTGTTTGAAGATTTTCATGAAAATAAGATATATGTTGGTTTTGATTACATCAGTTCATTTTTTTTCCAGAAAGCAGCAGTTTATTTGGATTATGCAGTTTTGTATAACTGGTTGTCATAGGAATATAGTGTTAGACTGTGTTTTGAAGTTTATTTATGTTCAGTTCAGAGAGCATCATGGATTTTAAATACAATAAATCACTTCTTATGTTAGGTGTTTCAGTTTTGTGTTGCTGCTTCTACACTGCTAAAGCAAGCAAACAAGAATAGATTATATTATCTCTGAAACGCTTTTGCCAATCAGGTTATCTCCATGGTTGTGTTACTGTCTTATCTTGTCATCCCTCCTTTTTCTGTGTTGTGTTGGTGGTTGTTTTTTTGTTTGTTTGTTTGGTTTTTTTTTCTCTCCATACTATTTACATTTAAACAGTAGAGGTTTTGCACAAGAGATTGTTTCTCTAGTGGGGCAAAGAAAATTGTGTTTTAGTGGGGTAAAACATGCATTTTTAAGAATGCAAACATCTGCATGCCTGCCTTTGTTTTATCTTGCTTTTAATTTGACACTTAATGAAAACAAACTGACCTGTTTCCACTTTTTCTGTAGTCAAAATTCCTTCAAATTTGCTTTGTTGTGCCTCTCTCTGCTGCTGTATATAAGGTCAAAAAATTAAAACCAAGCTTTTAAATGAAAAATAGTAAAGGCATCCTTCTATTAATAATTTTCACAGGAGTGATTGTGAACATGTTGCACACTATTAGTAACTAGAATAACCTTGAAGTCTTTCCATCTTGTTCCGATTGCAAATGTATTTTAAATGGTTTCCTGAGAATGTAATATTATCAAACTATGGTATGTTAATCAGTCTTGTTAATTCATGCTTTTATATGTAAAATACCTTATCAATTTAAGTAATCCTGTAGGCAATGTTTTGCCTTGCTTGTTTGTTGTTTAGTAGTTTTGGTTATACCTGAAAATTTGTAATTAAAAAGCATTTTTCAGAAATACTGTGGAGCATTTGAAAAACTACTTGATCATCTTTGATTTCTGTTGCGAATATTTTTGAATACAAATTATCTCCAATAAACTGTAGTTAATAGTTGGCAAAACTGCATTAATACTTAAAAGTTGTTATATACTTACTTTTTTTATTCTAAAGATGCTAAGTAAAAAGAAAATTTGTACTCCTGGGAGAGCAGGGCTAAATGTTAGGGTTGATTTGGGGTATTTTGAGGACATGGCTAAAGTAGAGTTTGACTGGTTTTACACCCCGATGACATTTGTCTAAGGATATAATTTGGATTGTGTGAGTTCATAAATTATAATTGAGTAGCTTATATTTCTAATACAAGTTTTATTTGCATTTTCAGCTATAACAACTGACAGAAACTGTGTTCTGGGATGATGTCCAAAATGGGTTTTCTCTTTTTTTTTTTTTTAATAAGAAAACACACAACTGTGCAATTTCAGTTCATTAAAAGATTGTTTTTAAACACTGACTAGAGAAGTGTCTAAGTGGTGCATAATCCTTTATATTACCTTGTCACATGGAAACAATTTTCCATTTTCAAGTGCTGTGAAAGTGTCATATACCTTTCAAAAGCCTATAACCTCCAAGTGTCAAAAGTGTTTTGTTTTTCAAATAGAAAAGCTGAAAGCTAGGCTGACAAAATCAACCATCTTTACACCTCCTGTGGAAAACAGCTTAGTTTGCAGAACTTGCATTAATCTGTGGTTGGTTGTTTCTTTTTGCAAAATAATTAGTAGTTGGTAGTATGTAGACATTGGAATTTTCTTTCCCGCAACTTTTATAGCACTATCTTTTACTTCTGTGGCTGAAGCAGCCTGTTGTGCTGAGTATATGAAAGTAAATTGGGTATGGTGAAGTAAAAGATACTGTAGAACTCATGCATCCTGTAGTATTCTAAAAACTTATAACTATATTAATGTCTGTGTATGTAAAATCAACAATACTTAACATTCTAAGCTACCTGGACACATGCTTTGTTCACTGTTGTATAAACCCATGGCTACTTAATTATATAGTAGGGTAAAAATTATAACAGTGAGTAAATTTTATACAGTTGGCTTCTTTATATTAACACAATCTTTTTCATCAGCATGTGTAAGCAAGCAGGTGATATTCCTTAGAGGTCAATGTTCCATAAAACCTAAAGACATTTTAGTCTGTTTTTAAAGAATGAGTCATTTGAATTCTAGTTTGATTTTTTTTTTATGGTCTATGGTTGTATGCATGTGACTATGGAGATTTTACTCGTGCTCTGACATCTATTTTCATGAGAGCGCTGCTCTACTTTATGAATTGAGCAAACATTTTAGTAAGCATGACTTTGTTCTGCTCTTGGGGAAACTCAGACTTATCAGCATGGGTCTATTGAGAAAGGTGAGCAAAGGTCCTCTGGGTGTGCCAAGTCAGCAGCCTGTGCATGCTGGGGCCAAGAAGTGCATTGAAGAGACTGCAAGGTTAACAAGTCAGAACGTTTTCACTATTTCCATATTTATCAAACATGTCAAGGAATGTGATCACAAGGCCTTCCAGAGATTAACTGCCATAGTATTTTGATAGTTTATTTGAATTGGTGACAAAAGCCAAGTTCTCAATGCACAGTACTGCTTTCGTAGCTGTGAAGGTGAAGGATAGACTGGCTGATCTTGGGGATCTGCTCTGAATGGCAGGCAGTGCTCTCTAAATATTTAATCACACCCTGCAACTGATGGGGACTTAGGCTTTGGGAGGTGACTGGTATTTTGGCATGTCTCCCACAACCAGAAGCCTGGAATGAATTTTCTGTAGTGTCTGCAAATACTCTTCTGTATATCAGCCAGTCAATAATACTTTGAAACACATGTGGGAACTGAGCAGTGATTTTTATCTCTATAGGCTTGCAAGTGTTATCAAAGAATTGTGACTATACTGGCTTAGCAGTGAGCACAAGATTTTGAAAATGGAAATGGACAGGTGCTCTTCCTGCCGATACTGAGAGTTAACCAGAAAGGAGAACAAAACATGAGGGAACTCAACCACACAAGGGAGACAGACACCTGTAGTTAAGAGTTCTGTTTGCAAAATGGGTTTGATTTCATGACTAACTTCGAAACCTGCATCTAAGGGTTATTCAGTGGAATGATCTACCCAACTTACTGGGGGATGTTTTGTTGTATCAGAATTATGAATGCAATGATGGTAAATTAATTGAAAGTTGTGTATCTGGTATCCAAAGGTGAAAAATATTGGTAAGTGGTGGAATGGGTGGAAGGATTTTCACTGGTTTTGATGCCTTTGTTTTCCAAGAGTTGTATTCCCCAAACTTCAACTTCATAGTTTGAACTAATGTTCCTCTAATCAAAGATAGATGCTTACACACATCTGCGTGTGCACTTGTGAATACCTGTGCAAAAGTGCCTTTGAACTTCTGGCCAGTTTCAGGCAGTTTTGACAGAAGAATAAAACCCAAAAATTCTTATAAATGTGGTGAAAGTAAATGACCAGCTTAAGCGAAGTAAAACTGTAGGGGCCCCTAACCATGAGAGAGGATTCATCAGGTCCTCAAAGTTCTTAACCTATTGCAAACAAACAAGTGAAATACTCTGTATGTAGTATAGACTGCTTTGGCATTAAAACCTTTGAAAGAACAATGATGAGTTCTGTTTGAAGAATTGGTTTTATGCTCCAGGAAAGCAAAACAAAACCCACCACCAACAAAACCGCAAACCAAACAACTGTGAAATAACTGGAGTCTTTGCGATTAATGTAGAAATATTGATCAAATATAGAAAGAGACCATAAAGGAGTCCTTTTGATGTTAGTGAGTCTATAATAGTGTTGCATCTTGTTTTCATTCCCAGTGGTTAAAAAAATCAGTCATGTTTTTTGTCATAATTTTGTTGTGATGAAACAGAAATTTGATGCAAGCTGTTACTTGTTTTGGGTACGGTGCCTTTTTTTTTTTTTTCTTGTCATCTTTTTCTTGTTATTTTGGCATTCTGAGGGGTGGGGTTTTTTCTTCAAACACTTAACATTTATGCATTTATGTGTTCCAGCTGGTAGTTCATAGGCTAGATCCATGGAACACTTTTTATCCTGCTGTCTTTTCCTTGAGAAAGAATGGACTGCATATGAAGGCTGTACTTGCAGCCCATGCTGATTCCTGCATGTGGGCAGCAGTTGTAGCCTGAGTCGTCTGCAAGTCACTGTGTAAGAATAAGGTGGAAATGAACCTCCTGGTCATGCATTTGGCTTTGCTTTTTTGGCTGCATTTGGCTGCTTGCTCCTGTTGCAAGGTTGGGCAAGGTTAAACTAGGGAAAGACATTTTGTGCTTAAGTCACTGTCTAGAAAGCTGTATAACAACATGTGTGAATGAGAAAATACTCTTTGGATGCTTCATAATAAAGATCAGCGTTTTTCTCTGTAGCAGTTTTGAAGGAGAACAAAGTTTGGTTGGTTGGTTAGAACTCTTGGCTATTAAAGAAATCATCAAATATTATTTAATATTAACTACTGTCCAGAAGGTGTTAATGTAGCTTTCCAAGTTAAGGTGGGAGAAATAACTTAACCTAGAGTGATTTGTAGCATGCTTATCTCATTTGTTGATAGGATTGATTTAAAAAAAAAAAAAGTCTGTCTGCACTGGCTAAGTAATATAGCATCTCCTGAACCCAGCCTGTAGCTATATATGGTTGATTCTGAGACAGATCTCTAGTACATATAGGGCATGAGGGTGAAAGAAATATTTACTATTAAAATCTGCTAAAGAAATTAAAATAGTAATAATGCTATTCCACTCTTACATAGTGCCTTCCATCCAAGGATTTAATACCATTTTAATTAAGCTTTTATATGTCCCTCTGTTATAGTTTGATTATATTCCTTGTTTACAGATGGAAGAAATAGAACTTAAGTTCCATACAAAACATTGCAAAGGGAGCTCTTAATAAGAGCTGGGAATAAACCGCCAGGAATCCTAAATACCAGTCTTCTGCTTTAGGCTTAGATCCAGCAAACACATCTGCATGTGTTTTAATTCCTGCACTGGTTGCCTGCTTAAATACCTGAATATGTAATTGTAGGAATTGTGACCTAACAATTAGAAGTCTTACCTTTTTCAGTCTGAGAAATGTAAAATTTCAAACTTATTTCAAGCTGATCTTGGGCTTTGGACTTTGAAATGTATATTAATAAATAATTCTGCAGGAAATTATGCTAGATTGGTTTTCTTTTTTTTTTTTTTTTTTTAAATAATCAGCTTCTTACCTCCTACAGGCTAAAATGCAAAGATTTTAAAAGTCTCATAAAAAATGCAGTTGTATACTAGCTGTGCTTGGAGTGGCTTAAGGATTCATTAATGTCGAAGTTCCTCCTTCTGTATTGTCAAACATCCATACAGAAGAGTGAAATGTGCTAAAGGAGCTGAATGCCCTTGAAGATTGACTCAATAGGAAATGTCATTGAACAATGTCATAAACAGTGTAAGGTCATGCGCTTGTGTCCTAATAACAAAAGTTTATTTTGTAAAGTGGTGGTAGGTCGTTGTTTGGAAACAGGGAAATGGTGTTGTGTAGGCTGGTCTCTTGGGGAGGGCTGAGACATCCATGGGCACAATAAAAATGTGATTTTTAGAAGAGGTGCATCTTACAGATTAAGGGAAGTTTGAATGCCATCTCATAAAACACCCTTGAGACTTTGTGTAGAATTTGGTGGGAAATTAACAATGTTTAAAAGATACCAAGAAAAAAATAGTTTAAAGAGCACCTACTGCTTTTATCAGGAACACCAAGCCTCTATTTTTGAGAGGAGACTTAAATACCTTTGCTTATTTACCAAGTTAAGGAAACAAAAGGATAGGAACATAGGGGGTTTTCCCTGTGCAGGAGAGGTGATCTATAAGCTGAACACCTGACTACAAAAAAAAAAAAAAAAACTAGCTAAATTGAAAAGTAACTTATGCTTATTGTGGAAATTAGAATTGGTTATGTCATCAGTTAGCAGTGTAGTTGTAAATTGGCTCACAGTAGTGACTTTTAAATGGACTTTAGTCAGCTTGAAGAGAGTATTTTCTTGCAGCTCTGGTAGGGGGAGACTAGATTTGATGTCTCAAAGCTGCCTTCTTGTTCATTACATTTATAAATATAATATAAATGTTCTATAAATGCTGAGTTCTGGTACAGCATCTCTGCTTTTTAAAATACTGCTTCTTCGGTCCGTTTATATTCTGGCACATGTTCACCTTGCCCCAGTAGCCTTAGCATATAGTTTTAAATGGCTGAGAAGCACCAACAGCATGGTTTGCTGGGTCTGTGCAATAGGGACTTTCAGCCCTTCCTCACTGAGCACACCTCCTGCCAGGTGTGTTTCAGAGCCACAGGAAGGCTATTGGAACAAGCTTCCATTTGCTCTGTGGGTTTAAGTTTACAAGGTAACAAGAATTGATTGCATAATTATGTAACCATCGTCTATTTGGTGGTAGTAATTATAGCTAGTTTATTCCCAGTCGAGTTTATAATTAAAAATGCAGGAAAGAGGAATATTTTTGTTTGGTGTTGCAGCAGGGAAGAATCACAGGCTCTCTGGTGTTTGGTCCAGGCAAAAAAGGTGCTATGGTCAAGGGAGAAATAATGCAGAACCATTTACAACCCGCTGGAGAATTTTTTTCTGCTTTTGTTACTGCATATAGGGGTTCAGACACAGCACTGTATGTGATGCCACTTGTAAGCTAAAAGCATAGAAGTTTGTCTTCCTGTTATTTTTCTGAGATGCCAGGTAAGAAAATATATTTTTGACAAAACTTTAGTTTTCCTCTGCTGCTAACCACTTTAAAACAGTGAAATACTGTTTAACTACTGTTTAACTACTGTAACCTATTTTATCTGCACTGTACTTTCTTGCACTCTTCTCAATTTGGTCAGTGGAAGCATGTTAGAAATTTTTAATAGGTTATACTTTCAGACTTGTACACAGAAACATCTGATGTTTGGATTGCTCATACTGCAGGGTTGAACTTATTTGTACATCATGCACATCACACAGAGGCACTGCATTCTACTTTTGCCCTTTGGCTAGGATCTCAAGGGCCTGATAAGATGGCAAAGATAGAAGTTTTTCCTTTAGAATGCTTTTCTTTGGTAAGTGTCATTAAGGTACTGGATGCAAGAGCATCCAGATTTTTTTTTGTACGTCTGTATCAGTTTGTGACATGAAGGGGGAAGAAGATACCAAGGTTGTATCTACTCCTAGTAGCGTTGTTTTGGCAGTAAAGGCCACTGAATGGTCTGTTTAGGCAGCTGAGTATTGTGTTAGTGTGGCAGTGGTGCTGTTAGTACCTACCTGTGCTAGTGAGATGTAGGCATGAGTTATGTATTCTGTATTACATGCTGTATTCCTGGGTTCCGCAGTTAAGAGGCGTTGTGTATTTAGAAGACTTTCCCCTCTCCTCTTGTCTCCTGTGCTCGATGAGTTATGCACCCTTTATTCATGCGCGTAACTTTAAGCACTCAGGTATAGTCACTATTCAATGTCAGATGCATTTTTCAACCCCTTATTTCTCCTATTTATATTGTCAGTTTAAGTGAGGTGCTATTGAATTTGCATTGCTTCAGTATGTTTGGGGATGTGCCTCTGATATTTGGAGCTTTTGATGAGTTGGGGACAGAAGATGAATCTTGTGGTATGACAAGACTGAAAGAGAATGTAGCTGATGGAGTAGGGCTCAGGCATACCAAGTAGGGCCCCAGAGGTGCACCAAACTTCTCAAATTCACTTTAATACTCCCGTCCCCACCGTGTCCCTTCTGTACAAAAATTTAATGCAAATTCCTACATTTAATTTTCATTTTCTTTCACTGTAACTGGTTTCTGCCTCATCTGAGAAATTCAGAGAAGCATGGTCTCCTTAATGTGTTTGAAAGAGATGGTCATAAGCATGTCTCATCACTGGTCAGAAATACAATACGTAGGGTTATGCTGTAGTGGGCAGGTGTGCATGCAGTGTTTTTCATAGAAGTTCTTTATTTTTGTTAAAAACAGAAAAGAGGAATAATAATGACAGCAATTATTCATGTTGCCAAGTCTGTGTTCTGAGCCAAAATTGACTTTATTAAGCTATAATAGGAGCAACAATGCGAATAGCAACAGCCTTCTCCCTACCATGTGACTTGGTCAGAAAACATGTAGTTGAAAGGAGGGAATGAGAGACTTCAGAGTCTAGTAGGGTAGTCTATTGAAATCCAATATATTTTCCAATTGAGTTGTATCCAAGAACAACAAAAAAGTATAATTTCCTTTTTCTTCTCTGGGGTAACATGATGGGAAACCTAAGCAGCAGAAGTACGGACAAGTATAGAGAAGAAAGGTACAAAGCCTGTTAGCTGGTTTGACCATGCCTGTAGTCACAGGCTCCCCTACCTCACCCCTTTCACTTGCTGATGGAACCAGATTTCTCTGCTACCTTGAGAGTTCTGTTTGCAGCCGCAGAAGCTGCCACCTCCCTGTTGAACAGCAGCACCTCCCTGATTCTGTGGGAGATCATTTTCCAGGAAGCTGACAGCAGATCTGTTTACCAGCAGCAACTGGGGACAGAGTAAATCAAAGCAAGATTAGTTTTTCTTTTGTCTGAATGAGTGAATGAAGTGTTGAGATGGGATCTTATCCAGAGGAAATTGTAAACCATATGACTTTGCCTTGATCATGCTGTATTAAAAGTTGTGCTGTTTTCTTACTTAAAATAGTGTGTTTTGTGTTATTTAAAATGGTGTGTGTGTGAAAATAATTTGGCTTTAAAAAAAAATAAGTCATGCCAAGTAGACTGACGAGCTAGTTTTATATTTAAATTTCTTTACTCCAGAAGTATGTAGGATGGCAGAATGTGACTAAGGCTGGGAACACATTAGGCCAGCGTGTACACAGTACATACAAACAAGATGAGGTGTTTTTGGCCGCAGAATGCTGACAGTCAAAATAAACACAGAAATTTGGGCTTGTTTTAAAATCCTAGTTCATACAGAGAAGGGAAAAATACTAGGTTAAAAATAGGATTAAAATATAAAAAAGCTTAACAGATGGATATATGTGTTTCAGGATATGTGCTCTTAACTTTCATGTTTTTAACGAGTGATTTGCATGCTGAATTGATTACTCCATAGCTGTTTCCTGTGTAATTTCTTACATCTTTGACTGAAACATCCTGTACCAACTATTGTAGAGACAGGACACTGGAGTCAGAGCAGTTGGGTTTAAGCCTTTCTCCTCCTTTTTGTCGCCTGTTGGAATTCCTCCTCTGAGCTGGTTCATGGGAGGTGTAACCCCCATAGTGCTTGCCTACTCTTGCTCCATTTTACTTTACATCCCATATTGCCCTGTCCCAATGTCAAGCTTTCTCTCTGGTCTGAGGGTCATATTAATGTTTTGTAAATATTCAGAAAGTGAATGTAGGGCCTTTCGTGAAGTAGTAAGACATAATTAGTAAAGCTTTTGAGAATATTTTAGTCAAGATTAGTTTCTTAGGCCTTTTTTTTTCCTCAGATAAACCTAAAGCAGTGCTGGAAATGCTTATACTGTGATAGAGATGGGAGACAGTTAAATAAATCTCTTAAGTTTCTAAGTGAAAACTGAACTGGGAAAAAAGTTACACTGCGTGTTGAGGGATTGCAAAAAGGCCTTTAGCATATTGACCTTATCTATAGATGTTTCACATACCACTTCATTAACATTGCCTCCTGATGAGTCTATTTGTGACTTCCAGAGCTGGAATTTCGAGGGATGATGCAGCAGCTATCAAAAATACAATTAGATCTAATTGTTGTGAAATAAGTATTTTATTGGCACAGATGAAAAGAGTTGAGAAATATACACTATCTTTCATCTGTGCATTTCAAATCACTTTTGAGATGAGCTAATTAGGCCCTCAAGATAATTAGATGTAACTTTTATAAATAAATAATGGGAAGTGACTTGCCTAGTATCACATAGCAAATCAAAAGCTGCCTGAAATGAAACTTGGGAGACCTGGCTCTAAATTTTCTGCCATCAGCACACAGTCAGTGTGTAGGTCCCAATGTTCCAGAAGTATTTGCACAAAACTGTGAAAAGCTGAAGGCTTGAATTTTAAGATCTCTGCTGCAGCTCGTGCTTCATTGTACAGCAGTTTGCAGGGTTGTTGTGGAAGAAGAGCAGAGCTCCTTCTTTGCTGGATTAAGCAATGCTTATTTAAAAAGACAGGCTGTGGTGAAAGTGTGGGGAATGCCAGTATATTAATTTCTGTAACCAGGTGGAAGCTTTGACTTTGTTAAATTGAGTCCTGCTTTGGGAACAGTCTCTATGTTAAATAAACAGTAGTTCACTGTTGCCCTAACACAAAGGATTGCTTTATTTGAGACACTGCATGTGCTTGAATGTTTTTTGTTGGTTTTGGGGAGTTGTTTGTTTATTGTTTTTTTTAAACTGAAGATCACATTGATTCTGAAATTTTAGTATTTGTTTTTCCTGCCAGTGTTGGTAATATAATTTCTTTATCTTGGTGAAAGAATGGACTGGTATTTTGCCAGTAGATTACCCCCTTTTGTTTGCTTTGAACATCCTCTTAAGTCTAAACTCCCTGGTGTGCTGGGGTGTATAGTGACTCTCAAAAGCAGTAGGTGTTACTGTGAGTATCTTTGCTTGTATTTGAAATGAACCTTTTAAAGGCTTAAACCAAAAGGTTTTTGCCCAGCTCTTCAGTTGTTTACTTTGACCCTCTGGTGATACTTACATACAGTGAGTGGGGTTAAAATGCTGTATCAATTCCCCCTGGAAACAGGAGGTGTTGGGAGTTCAGAAAGGGGCTTCCAGCTTGTGAAATCTTACCCAGTTTCTTTGAAGTTTTTGGGGAAAGGTTCAGGAAATTAGGAACACTTCTGTTCAGGAAATCAGGGAGTCTAGGTTGATATTGAAGGTCAGAATTCATGTTTTCATATTCCAGGGATCACAAAAAAAAAAAAAAAGATGGTGTATTTCATATACGAAAACTAAGAACTTCATAATGTTGGTGTTTGTGAGGATATTTTTGGCATAGTCTAATCTCGTTACCCAAGGACATAGTCTAATCTCATTATAGAAGGAATAACCATAAAAGTTCTCTTTAAATAACAAACTTTTTTTTTGTTTTCTTTCCCTTAAATTAAATAATAGCATGAGACTCTCTTTCAAATCACACTGCAGCATTGATAACTTTTTTAATTAATAGAAGGTATGTGTTTTGCATACATAAGCATAAATGTTACTTGGCAAGAATTACTTCTTGCCACATTGTTCTTAAGATACAAGTAGAAAGGGGAATCAATTTCTCATGGGAAAAGTGATGTCAATGAAAGTATGCAGCAAATCAGGGTATTAATTTAACGTGTTATTAACCAATCTGAGTGACGAGGCAATATGAACCATGACGAACAATGATAAGTTAGTTTATCCTGAAGACAAATTCATTATAATTAAGTTACAGACACTGTAAGAAAAATGGCACTCAAAATAGCTATGGATTGCCAAGCAGCTCTGGCTTCTGTGCATTTTCTATGTGGAGACACTGATTCTATGACTTGCACAGAGAAGATTAAATAGCAGTTGTATTAGAGAGGGGTGATGATTGATGTACTATAGTGAGACCAGATTCTACTACCTTTCCATATATAAAATGATACCACGTTCAGTTTTATCAGCTTCACTGGTGCTACTTGCAGAAGAAAATTACTGCTTAACCTAATTAATGTAAGAATTGCAGATACCAAATGTACAGCACTTTTGTCACACTGGCAGAACCAATACTGTTGCAAGGCTCTCTAGCTGAGTTTAATGTATAATGGAATACTTTTAGGTAACAAAATATGTTAATAGCTTAATAACTCATTATGAAAGCTACAATCTGCTCTCTGATGTGCATGAATGATTAAAGATCAGATTTGAAGAGACCGCCAAACCAAATTAGCATTTTGTTGCTGCTGGGAATAGTCCTGCTCCTTTTTCCTCCCTCACTTGTTCTGATGTTCTTCTGATCCCTTGGTAGGTTGGTTGAGGTTACCAACTTGCAGAAGGCTTGTTCTGGGTAGATTAGCTTTCTGCTGCTGCATTGACTCACTGAAGGATCACATGAATATCATCTGATATAGGGAAAGCATCAGGAATGTGTGGCTGGGAAGGGGAATGCTAAAAGGAGGAGAGAGTATGTGACCTGTTTTCCACAGCAGTTGATCTGTTATATCAGCTCAGACGAGTTCCTCTTGCATCTTACATGTGACTGCTTTAAATTGGTCTAGCTTTCAAAATGTCAGTCTGTAAAATAATCAGTATTTTTGGAGAGGTAGGGCTACCTGAGAAAGGCAATGACTAGAAAATAATTTAGTCCTACCAACAATTAATTGCTGTCAACTGGGAATAATGGTCTTTCTCCTGGTATGGTGAATGACTTCGACTTCTTTAAAATCTTGTTGGTAAACAGGAGAAACCTATTACTTTCAAAACTTGTATTTCTCATTTGCTAGCATTCTATCTTTCTATGAAATTTATTCAGTTGTTTCAGTCAGCAGTATTGTGGATGTGGTGTTGCAGTACAAAACCAATGTATACACTGGGGTGCTCACCTTTGCAGAGTCATTCATGCTGCAGTCCTTCCTGGCCTGGGTTAGATAACAAAGTTCTGCTACATATGCTGTAACTGTACCAAAGAAATGCGCAATGCCTGTTGCCTTAGGCGATCCAGAATTCTTTCATCATCTGCAGACACAGGCTTTTTATGCTTTCAGAAAAAATACATATGCTTAGAAACATTTAAAATGTACTATCTGGTACACTGTGTTTATCCTAAAGCTCTTGAGCTGGAAGCAGAAAGTGCAGAAAGCCTCAGAGGCTTTAGTGCATCTGAATAACTCAGAGGTTCTTTAGTGCATCTGAACAACAGGTGTTCTCAGGGCTGTTGTTTGCCTTTGCAGAGTGCCAGTAGAGTACTTGAGCTCATTCTGCCAGGCTGTTCTTCCTTTTTATTCCAAGGCAGGATACAGAAGGATCAAGAGTCTCCTTTTTACTGACCTTCTAATTGTGGGCAGGCAAGAACTTGCATATTTCCCTTTTAAGGCTGCAAAAATGGTCTTGTTGACTATCTTAAGCCAGGATTTTAACATACTCCTCTGCCTTTATAGTTCAAGCCTCATTATACTGGATTGTAGCCTTACTACTGTAACCCTGTCTGTTCATTGCCACATTACTGCTTTTTTTCATATGTCCAAGTATAGAGGACTTCCATACTCCAGTTATGTGCTTCTCAGTCAGCATTTACAGAAATGAGAAGGCATGATTAAATACTCACCCCAAAAGATTGTTTAACTTAACAGGTTTATGTATGTGATTATAAATGTAAGCATATGAAATTAGCCTTTGTGTAAGACTCCTATCAGAAGCTTCCTTCAAAAGGCCCAGACAAGTCATAAGCTTGTTAAATTACCACAGAAGAGGATCAAGAATGAGCAATGTCATGTTCCTGTAGTGACTGTGCTGTTGATACCCTGGTCGGGGTAACTTTTCATTGCTTTTTATTGGAGTCACTGTGGATTGTGGTTTGCTGAAGTTTTTCTATAAGACTGTCCACATCTCCTGCCTACATGTGTCCTACAAACAAAGGCCCTATGAAATTTTTCAGTTCATTGAATCTTCAACTATAGGCAAATTTAGGTATCAGAACAACTTTGGAGGGATTCCACGGGTAATAGCCATATTTCCAGTGAGTAGAGGTAGCTTTGTGGTGACTCCAAGAGTGGAAATCATGAGGTCTGAAATCTGTTCCTGCCTTTGTTCTAGACTTAGTTCTTAAGGTAGACAAGTCACAGCATGTCTCTGCTGTGAAATGAGGATTATACCTGCCTACTTAACACTAAGTTTGCTGCCCTTTCTAAAGAAACAAAGTTGTAAAAGAAGTGTGAAGTGCCATTTTAACTTTGTGTTTCATTTGAAGTCCAGAATTCCAGGGTGAAGGAAAATGAGGGGTTTTTTTTTTTTTATTATTGTCTCAGACCCCTTTGGATCTGTAGTACTGTAGCTAGAAAAAGACTTTTCTCACCCAAAGCTTCCAATTTTTTTTTCTTTCTTGTGTTTTGAAAGGGTTCTCATGTTACTGCTGCCGCCTCAGTCAGTTATGCCAATGAGCTGTTTGCATTCTGGCACTTTTGAATATTTCTCTAATAAATATATTTCTGATAAGCTTTAATTTCTTCATAGCTGAGCATTGACTGCACTGCACGTGCAGCAGTACAAGCCATGAGGGCAATTGAAACCATAAACCATTGGACTAATGGTAACTGGCTTTTTGTTGTTCTCAATCAAAATATGAAAATGGGAGAGACACACATGTTAACATCACTTTTCTCCTTGTATTACTACTCAATGGTGACCTTTGAGACTACAAATTGAAATGTTTTGGTTGCTTTATACCATTTTTGATATGGGTATAGAGATTTTGAAGCTAGCAGGTATTTTTTTCTTTTGATCAAAATATGTTTTATTCAGTGCTTCAGTGCTGCTTTTTTGTTCTTTGTATCAGCCAGGAAGTTAAGACAAGTCAAACAGTGTTCAAAACTTGGAAGTGTTGGTTGTACGTTCGATGCCTGTTGGAACATGTAACACCCTGCGCGGTTCCCAGCTCATCTTTTGTGACTCATTAGCACCTTTTCAGAAAAGGTTGCTCCTGCTGGGCTAAGGGGAGGGAAGAGAGAGATCTCTCTGGCCTTTTCATGTGTTTTGTTTTAGTCCTCTGTATTTATAATGGCCTGGCTTGAAGGCTAGCACCTTCCTGTGGGAGCCACTACCTGTTTTTACCAGGCAGCCTTCCTTGCATTGAAGAATTAAAACTTAATATTTTGTGATTAACAGATAAAGCAATTAGCAAGGCTTCAAACAGCCTTTTGATGGAACAAATCTGTTTGGGCACCTTTACACAGCGTTAGTAAATTGCTGGAAGTTTGCTGCTTATGCTTTATTTTTTCTACTTTCTTTGGACTATCTTGATAAATTACCTGTTTCTGGAGTAACAGACAGATTAACAAATTACATAAATATGAAAAATACCACGTTGTTCCTTTTTTTGTAGCTTGGGGTGCCTGGTAGGAGTTTAAAATAACAAACATGCATTAATGTTGCTTTCCTGGTTCAAATGGCAACTGTTTGAAACATCTGCTGTCTAACAGTGCGTGGATAACATACTTGATTGGAAATCACATGTTTGGAAAGTTGTATCTGAGCCAGTGTGTTTTAAATTTTTTACGTTTTATGGTGGTGTGGTTGGGTTTTTGTTTGTTTTTGGGTTTTTGTTTTGTGTTTTTACAACAAGCTATGCTGCTAATCTGTGCTCAAAACCCAGGCTTTTGGCTGACATTCCTCAACCTCAAAGCATATAATTTGGCTAAAGGAGGTATTCTATTCTTCAACATTTGTGAAGCATGTAGGTATGTGAATAGCAATGAGCTCTGGCATAAGCAGCCTGTCATACTATCTAGTAATTTTTGAGCTAAGCTTATTGCTATTGATCTTATGAAGCACACTTTGATCTTGGCTATGGCTGCCTTTAGAAGTGGGGTCAGCATGAGTGAAATACTGATTTTCATCTGTTTTCTAACAGCTTTGTTTATGCTTTTTTTTTTTTCCTATCTCTTCTGACAGTATATGAGTCTAAATCACTGTATCTTGCTTGAAGGAAATGGAGCAATGCTGAGTAACAAGTGCTAAAGTTTCAGACCATTTTTTTTTTTCCTAATGTGTTTGTTTTAGATGAAAAAAGAACTTGTTGTGAGAGAGGTAATATTTAAGCATCTAGTTTAGCTTTTTTAAAAGGAAAGGAATAACAACAGATGCAGAAACATCCTTTTTTCTTACTGTGATAACCAACCTCAACAGTAGGTCCAGTGTTTGAAAGTTTGCTGTGGCAAATGGTGAGCTGTACTCTGTCGATGTTCCAGTTTACATAGTTGTACTAATTGAACTGTTCAGAAGTGAAAAGACTGTCTAACAAATTTTCACAAAGCTTTTACTTCTAAAGAGATAAATACAAATATTTGTGGTTGTGAGGAACTTTGTGTACATCAGTGGGATAAAATGGAATAATACAGTCTCTTTTGTCTCTTTCAGTGGTTTTGAAGAACCACAGAAATGCTGTAAGTATTCATCATAATTTACAAAAGGCAACATCTTAGTTTTCCACTTAAGTCCAGATCCTACAATCAGAATGAGTTGAATCTGGAGGAGGATTCATGGGGAGGATGGCTTTCAGCTGCCTTTATGTTGCCTAGGGCTGTGTTTTTTGGTTTTTGTTTGTTTGTTTCCTCAGTGTTTGACATTGAAGTAATCTTTGGCCTCTACCCAAAAGGTGATTGTGGTGCTCAGAGATCATCTTTCTACTTCACTAACAATAAACTTCATCTCCCTTTAGCTTCGTTGTGAGCATCAGAAGGCAGTGACACCCTGACTGTGAAGTGTTTTGCAGCCTCTACTTTTCTATAGAGCAGAACCTTTCCATGAGATTACTGCTGTGGTGAATTTACCAGTTATTATTCACTGTTGCCTCTTAAAGCCTGCTCCTTCTGTCTCTTTCAGCTCATTCTGTGGCTGAAAATAGAGTGAGGAGCTGAAATTAATTCTCTCTCTCCCTATATATGAACATTCAGCCCTTGTCCTGATGTCTCTGGAGGCATTGTCATTACTCTCATTAACTGATAAATCCCTGTGATACTAAATGCTTACACGTTAAAGTATCATCTAAGGGATTGTTAATGCAAGTTCATTCTCATGGGGTGTCACCTCTCCATTTTGTCTATGGCATGTAACAGTTACTTCAGCACTTGGAATACTTGCCTTGCAGTTGGCCACTGAGCTCTTTGGCTTGTAGGATATCAGATGTTTACTTGTGGCAACAATTCCCATCAACTGTCTTTGGTTGGTTTACATTGAGAATTAAGTTCAGGAGACTAACAGGTGTAGCAGGCATAAGCCCTGAGAATCTTTTGGCCTGGTTGTTAAGAGGCTCCAGTTTGTAGAGATTCTCCCACTGATAGAAACTTAAATATATTTGGGTTAATGAGAGCAGCTGATAGAAAGTGAGATGCTCAGTCCATTGCAAATCTTATCAAGTTAGGCTTTACAATGTTGTTAGCAAAAACCCTATATTGGACATATTTATAACAGCATTGCCTTTAGATTGCACAGCTTTGGTGTTTTGAATGCGTATCAATAATGCAATGCTGTACATAGCCCAGAAGTGAATATTTTTGAGATAATCTTACTTGTACTTGCTGTGTGTTAGGACATATTCAATGACAGATTAATATTTTGCCCAAAGACTTCTGTCTTCCTCCCCAGTTTGAGAGAGATAGGGAAATACTACAGCACCAACAGGGAGCTATGAAGATATGAAAGGACTGGAGCATCTCTTTTATGAGGAAAGGCTGGGAGAGAGACCTGGGGCTGTTTAGCCTGGAGAAGACTGAGCAGGGATCTTATTAATGTTTGCAAATATCTGAAGGGTGGGTGACAAGTTGAAGGGGCCAGTCTCTTTTCAGTGGTGCCCTGTGGTAGGATGAGAGGTAATGGTCACAAACTGGAACACAGGAAGTACCTCCTCAACATGAGAAAAAACTTCTTCGCTGTGAGGGTGAGGGAGTGAGCACTGGAACGGGCTACCCAAGGAGGATGTAGAGTCTCCTTCTCTGGAGACTTTTGAAACCTACTTGGATATGTCCCTGTGTGATCCTGCTCTGGCAGGGGGGTTGGACTCTGAGAGGTCCCTTCCAACCCATATCATTCTGATACCTCAGTATTATGTGCAGACTTCAGAGCTGAAGCTGTGCTTCATCTTTCCTCCTTTTTTAGGCTAGATCATGTAGATTTTAGTGCCATTTACCAAATAATTTTAAGCGATTCTATTTCCTTCTGCCATTTTGTGTGCCATGTAAAGCTACCAAGCTGTAACCTGTGCTAGCAGTGCTGATGTGATCTATCAACTTATGTGCTTGCTCCCTCCCTCTGCAGAGGGATGGGGGAGAGAATTGGAAGGTCTAAAGCAAGGAAAAAAACCGTGTAGGTCAAGATAGAGACAGTTTAAGTCAAGGGGGAGACATCACAATGAACACCCCCCTTCACCCTCCTCTCCAACAGGTGATGTAAGGGCAGGCACCACCCCAAGACAGATGCCCAGCCAGTCTAAGCTATGGCTGCTTTGGGAAAACTACTCTCCCTGGCTGCCCCACCAGGCCCCCTCCCCATTTAATGGCTGTGCATGCTGTTAGGTGGTAAGGCTCTTTGGTCAGTTCATGTCAGCTGCCCAACCTACTGGGGGGGGTGGGGGGTGGGGAAGAGTGAGAAAATGAGGTGGCCTTGATGCTGTTTAAGCAGCATTCAGCACAGGCTAAAACATTGGTGTGTCAACAAGGATGTTTTGGTGACCGTTCTAAACCACAGCACCATATGGGCTACTGTGAGGGGAAAAAAACTCCATCCTGGCCAGACCTAGTACATCTGTGTCCTGTCTCTGTGAGGCTGCTTTATTTCAGAATTTTCCTGGGTGCCAGGTGCACCAATACATACTGCTGGTCAGTAAAGGTTCTAGCATTGCTCAGACATTGCAGTATATTCAATCTGGTATCTGAAATCAGATTCTTGGATTAAGCTGGGATTAACTTTTAGCACAGTCTATGCAGTAGCAAGGATCTGAAAATAAAGATTTCAAATCAGTGTTTTGCTTGTAGTTTAGTCATTCAAACCTGACTGAAATATTTATCCTTTTAGTCTCAGTACCCTCAACCATGAAATGATAATGTTGATAACACTGATTGAATTCTTAAATGTGGTAGTAGAAAGATAGTAATGATAAAGGTAGGAGTGTTTGTAAGGACCCTTTATTTCATAGGAATACCAATAAGTAAAAACAAAAACCACCACCGGGGTGTTGTTATTCTTGGATTTTTTTTTTTTCTGAATAAGAAAACTTCATTGGGAGATCTCCATGAATTCTCAGCTTTGTCTTTATCTTGAAGCATTTGACTTCAAGGCCAAGTAACACTGGAGCTATTGTTAGAAGGGAACCTGGTATTGTTATTTTTCCACTTAAATGGACTTTTGCAAGAAAATACCAGCTCTCCTATTGAGGGAACTCGATCAACTGGAAGAGGTTTTGGTTTCTTGCATTACTAGCTGCCAAACAAATGAAGAACTGATTTAATCCAAGTATGACAGCTTACTCAATAAGCATCTGAAGGGGTGAAATGTAAATGAGTCACCCTTTGCAGGGGAGCTTTCTGGAATGTAAATCACAAGTGGGAAACACCAGTTTTGAGCTGGTAGATTTTTTTTTTTTTTTTTTTAAATAGATGAAAGTCTGTATCTTTAAAAGGTGATTATAGTGAGGCAATGCAACCTTTCACTTAGAGTATTAAGAGGGAGGAAGAACAGATAGTTCGCATCATCTGCATTTCATGTAATTCAGAAGTTTTACTCTACTGCAGAAACTTTCCACTGTTCCTTTTAACCAGATCTCTTACACATATGCTTCATAGATAGCATATGGCTTAATTCACTTGCAAAATCAAAGGAATTAGCGACAGCTAATCCTTGAGCCAAGGATTTAGCAACTTCGATTGACTTAAGTGACAAAATACCTCGACATTGAACTGCTTTGTAAAATTTGGGATTTACAACTAGTAGCTTGACTTGTGTCATTCAGTTACCTTATTTTTGGGCTGGGGACTTAAAGCAAAGCAAAAAAAGTCAATGGTGTTAATGAAAACTGTGGGGAGAGCAATCACGACTTAAATTTAGCTGGTAGAAATTCACACAGACCAGGTCTGTAGGTTTTAAGGATTCACTGCAGTCAGGTAACATTAAATGCTTCCTGTTTGAGTCATGCAAGCACAATTTTTAGACAGATTTCTGTTTATTTCTATTACAGGTATGAGATACTATTAAAAAATACATAAAGAAGGTGGGAATGTAAAATCAATAGTTTAAAATGTAAAATCAATAGTGTTTTAAATCTTGGTACTTTGTACAGGTTTTAGCTCTTCAAATTCCCTTTTTAGCTTAATTAGGTGAAATATGAAACTCTATATCCTAAAGAACAGGGTAGAGCCTCTTGTATACAAAGAGCTTTGGGATGCATTGTCATGAGAAATATTATGGAATTGAAGGTAGCGGTGTTAGGTTTAGACTGTTAAGAAACAAGTGCTTGGCTGATGTTGAATACAGCAATGAATAAGTGTCACTACTTTTCATGTCTGCTAACTAGACTGTGCAGGAAGTGCAACAAAACAAGTATGAATTTTGTAACCTAAATTGATTCTTAATTTTGTAACTGCATTCACTTGACTGTAGCAAATTTCCTGAGGATTAAGGACCAGATGGAGTTAATTGGCTCCTCCCAGCCAGTCACTAATCTTCAGGGAGTTGGTTTCTGTGCTTATGCTTAATTTCATAGGATTCGGTGAATTTGTATTCTGTGTAGGGGGAGGAAGAATGAACAGAATCTTGGCAAAGTTTCAGTAATGTCAGTGATTATTTCCAGATATCTGTGCTCCAGTATCAGCAACTAATTAAACAAGTTCTGCTGTGTACCCTTCTCCCATAGTAGCTATGAATTGCATGTTGTGGTGTGACTGTATTTCTCTGCAGATGCAGTGTATTTCACATAGGGAAAGAAGTTCCTGCTTGTGGCTATTGTGATTTATCTCATAAAAATAATAACAAAAAATTACCATGCATTTCCAGAAATGTTAACTGAAGATTTTACATTGTGCCCTTTTTTTGTTGCCAGCACTCCAGAACAGGTTCCTCTCCCCACCTGTCTAAAATGAGAGTGAGGTGGTCAAGGCTTCCAGATACCTGGTCCATCACATACACATTGGGCAATCAGTTCATTAAAAATGGGGCAGATGTTCCATTAAAACATACAAGTTCCAGAAAATGTAAGCCAATAAAGTCAGCTAAATGAGTCCATGCAATTTTTTAATTGATATTTTTAAGATCAAGAAGTGTATAGAAGTTCTTTCTTGCCATATCCAATTTAAAGGGTAGCTTCTATTTCTGTATGAATCGGAAGTTCATACAGAACTCAGTCGGCTTTAGTAGTAGACAGTGAGAGCTTTGGGGCAACTGTGTTCCTTTGATAAACAGGTTGGAAGGAGGGAATTTTACCCAAGGGAAACCTGGTTTTATGGCTTCTTCATAATCCTGACTGTGTGGTCATCTTTAAAACAGATTATTATATAGTTGTGGTACCCAAAATGTACTAAATGTTTTGAAGTCCTTACTATGAAAAATAACTCAGATATCTAAGGTAGAGGAAATATAAAAATGTAAGTATGATGATAAAAAAAACCCCTCTAACTTGATAAGTAGGTAACCACATGAGGTGAAGTAGGCGAAGTGAGTTTTATGGTTTTCTTGGGTTTGAGTTTCTGATTATTTTTGTATACGAGAATGGCCAGATTAGAGAAAAGCTTGAGGCACAGTGATGAAAGATAGAAGGAGCTTTAAGTGAGGCTAGGGGTGATAGAGAATGAAGAAGGGAATTTAAGGGAATTTGAGGGAAGAGAATTGGGTGAATGCCTGATTCTGTAAGGATGACTGGCAGAGGAAATGTGCTTCCTTGGTTTGTCATCACTTTCCCTCCCTTTTCCTTTTCTAGTCAGCAGTGATTTTCCTTCAATCTTGTTGATCATTCACAGTGCCTGGAAAGATGCTGGGAAATAGGCAGAAAGTTGCCTATTTTTTGCCTAGCAGTTGTCTTCAGCACTGAGCTTTTCTGGACACCCAGTAAGGGTGCTGCTGTCATCCAAGCTTGGCAGGGTCCAGAGCTGTCATGGAAGATTCCTAGCAGGAGGGGAGTGCAGGGATGGTGTGAATCTCTTCAGGATTTCTGGTCCCAGAAGTTACTTGTTTTATTTTTCCCCTTTTCTTTATGGGCAGGATTTGCAAGTGACTTGACATATTTTGAAGTATTTAATTTTTCAGACAAAACAGGAACTGTTTTATCTCTAGAGAATATCACTGTCGACATCAGAGACGAGCTTCATTACTGGTATAAACAGGTGCAACTGAGAGAAGTTGCACACATATTTGCCAGAGGTGAATGTCTCCTGTTTCCACCCACATAACAGTTGGGTAAATAATGATGCACACAGTTCTCATAAGGGGATTATAGAAAAGCCACAATGGAGTTTTTCAGTTTTGATAGAATCAAGTGACTTCACTTTTGTAGGCTGATAATGTGATTTACTACCATACCAAGGCTTCAGGTCTGAACCAGATACAACTCGTTTCACTAGTGCATACAAAGCACGTTTGAGATATGTGTTTTCTGTCAGCTCATTTATGAGTTATTTAGTGCAGGCATGTTTAGGATCAACCATCCAAGGTCCTCTTGTGTCCAAAAGGGACTAAATTAAGAGCTTGTGATGCAGCAGCTTTTACTGGCATGGAATATATACAGGGGTGAAAATAAAATAATAAACTTTTCTGCAAGCATGTCTTAAGTCATATTGGTGTGTTTATTTGGGACTCGGCATGAGGGGGCAGGCAGGGGGGCTTGTCTTTCCCAGGCTCTGTACACACTTCTTTAGGGTTACTTTATTTATATTGCAAGGTCAAATGTGATCTTGGTGCACGGGCCTCTGACTTAAACAGAAATTCCCTTGATTGTTAGTGAGATCCCCCCCCGTCACTTTCTGATGTCTGGCCTGATTGAAAACAGGCAGAAACTGGCACGGAACAATATTATGTCATCCTTTGCTTATATTTCCTACCCACTCATTCTTTATTTTAATGTTATATGAGGTCTTCAGCAGAGTGTGACATATTGTTATAATTACATCATTTAGAAATGTGTTTATCCCCAAGAGTTGTAATTTGATTTAGGAACTGTTTCCCCTGCTTTCAGTCTGTTATTCATAGCATGGCATGACCATCAGGCTTCTGCAGCAGGACTTGACACACCACTTTAAATATTTGCAAACCAAAACACAAGGGTCCATTGATGCATGTGGGGAGGAAAGAAGGAAAGGGACATAATTTAAGATTCGATAAAATTCTTGCAGTTTGAATAAACTCTAATAATACTGTGGTAGTTTCTGTGTAGGGTATTAATTCATTCATATCTCTTTGCCATATAAACAAATGTGGTTTTTATTAGTGTCTTTATGTGTTTCTGTAGGGTGCTTGTAATGGAACTGCACGTCTGGCCCTCAGCCTTGTGCAATGGGAAGCAATATCTCTTGAGCATGTTTGTTAAGAAAATTATTTTGACTTTCAGCAGTGGCTTTTGATGTCTGCAGAAAAACATTTAATTAGAACACAGAAGTTAAGGAAACTCCAGAGTAGTGTTCAAAAACATTTCAAGATCTGCCTTATGAATTGCACAGCTGTGTAAATGTGGGAACTGCCATTTTTATGATGATAGGAAGCAGAGTCCTGTGATGTTCATCAGACGTGGAAGAGCTGCTGCTAGAGGTATCAATGCCCTCCAGAGATGTGAAGTTCAGACTCAGTCTGCATTTTCAAGGCTTGCTGCTACACAAATTGTATGTATCATGAAAATGTATCTGAAGGCCCACAAAAAAAATTAAGAGGTATGCCTTTAGAAAAAGTAAACTAGAGCTGTTCCTGAAGCATTATTTTGTTGTTTCTGGTGAGTGTTAAGGACCATTGAACTGTTTCCTTTTAAGCTTCCTGCTTAAT
>JANHGN010020335.1:101347-124099 GCA_024605025.1 Megaceryle maxima | reverse complement strand
CTAGTTGAGGATGTCCCTGCTTTCAGCAGGGGGGTTGGACTGGATGACCTCTAGAGGTCCCTTCCAACCCAGACATTCCTGTGTTTCTATGAACATAGACTGAGGCCTCCCAAACTGTTCTTTGATATCAGCATGTGTAACAGATGGAGTGTAAGGTCCTACCTTCAAAAGTCAAAAGGTCAGTTGGGAAGCCAGTTCTTAAAAGATTCTTCCTTCTTATCACGTGACAAGATGCTGCTACTATTTGTCTTATGAAAGTGCAGAGAAGCTTGAAGATTGGGGTATTTTTGCATTTGGAATGAATGAGCACTTGCCTCAAAAGAAGTCTAAGCAGTCAGGCAAGATGGAAAAAGGGCGGAGCCACGTGTATTGTGTAATAGCCTAGTACAGCTAAAGCAGCTGAATTGCTCATAAAAGGCCCTGTCGCATTGGAGTTTTTACTGGGAAGTGGCTGATGTTGCTGCCATTGTTGGAGAGTTAAGATGACACTTAAGCTGTCCGTTTGCGTAGCTTAATTTTTTGGTTCAGTGCCAATTCAGTTTAAAAGATTATTAAAATATTTATGTGGGGGTGAGTGGACATTGATAGCTAATGGAGATTATTTGGTGTTGACTATTTCAGGCAATTTTTAAAGCTGATACAACCTACATTCTGAAGTTGTCAAAGAGCTTGGTTGTGGGCTGGAGTGATTTCAACACAGTACTCTGAGTGCTGAGACTAGAATTAAGGAATATTTCAGTCATCTGTGCAGAACCAGTGTGTCAGACACTGTTCTGTAGAAAATATGTATGTGAACATAGTGCTTTATAGTATGAGATCATCCATGGCTTGGTTTAAAACCAGAGAGAGGCTTGGCAAATGTTTGAAGCTAGAACCTGAAGGAGCAAGGTAAGATATAGATAAGCGCTTTAGTATTTTTGGGGGGCATTAATTAAGGTAAAGGGATTCTTGAGTCCAGTTTGACAGTGCTAGGAAGAAAAAAAAGGTTCAGAAGAGAGAAATAGATACACATACTTCTCTGTCTAGCATAGTCTTTTTCATACCTTATGTATTCCATCCTTCTATTGCTGTTGGAAAAAAAAATAAATCAAAGAAGCCCCTAGTAATTATTTCTGGAGGGCTTTTTATTTCTAGTATTTACAAACTAGATGACAATAGTATCCTAGAGACTGTGGTGATTTTTATTTAGGTGCAAATGAATCATAGTAATTAAAAGGAAGGATGCTTTTGAAAAAAACTGCTTTAAGTTGTCAAATAGCTAGTGGAGAATTAAAAAGATTTCAGTCAAAATAATGTTTTCCATTTCACTGGCTTTCTTAACATCTTTTTAAAATGTAAGAGGATCCAATATCCCAGGAGTTGAAAATAGAATTGTGAATGCTTTCAGTAGCAGATAAGATGAGTTGCTTTGTATATTTGCTAAAAAGCTTGAAAATTTGAGAGCAGTGGGTATATAACTAAGGAGGAGGAGCATAAGCTTTCTGTGGGTGCTTAGTTTCATCTACAATAGTACTGCACTTGTGGGAGAGGAACCCAGTAGACACCATCACCACCAGCCAGGTGGGGAAAAAGGTGGTTTTATCATGTAGCATTCAGATTTGCTCAGGTTAGAAACACTGCGCTCTGTCAATGCAACTCTTTAGCCTACTGAAAAGTACTGGGAAGGCAAACTGGAGTGGTTTCAGTAGAAGTCTCTGGTCATACTTTAAAGCTCTGAGGACACTGTATGACAGTGGATGATAAAGTATGATGAACTGAATACCAAAAACACTTATAGAAGCAGACTGGATTTCTACATTGTTGGGGAAGTGGTCCAGCAAGGATTTGTTGAGGTGGTTCAGAGCAGCTGAGCCCTCCTGGCTGCTGCTCATTTACGTAGTCGATGAATAGCTCTCCACTTGCCTGCTTTTCTAAGGAGATGAATTGGAAGAGACTCTGGCTCTTATGCTTTTTGAAAGTATTATCTCAAAGTTTTGGACATAAGCTGTTGTTACCCAGATCTCATCCTGTGAGGTGTTGCAGCTTTCCTCAGTCACTGTGTTTCCCTTATCTCCTGTTTGTTTCTGTGAGATCTTGAGAGCATGGACAGACTGTTGCTACATATTTAACTGGAACAGAGCAAGAAATTACCCCCAGTGTTGCTTTTGATTATCACCAAGTTGTCAATCAGATTGCAAAAATACCCTTTGGACCATTTGTTTGAAAGTCATCTGAGTTGGCTTAAATCACTGATACATGAGAGTTTGCACTGAAGCAGATGCAGAGCACTTACATCATCTGATCTCTTAAATCATATGTAGAGGTGCAACAGCTACTGACAGAGGTTAAATTGCTTTCCTTTTTCCAAAAGACAGGATTTGTCTTTCTCCTAATCTAACACTGACCTATATTTCCTCAACTATTTCTGACTTGTGAACAGAGTGTAGAGTGGAACAGTGAAAACTAATTTCTCTGCATCCTGTTGGAGTGTGCCCATCTTATAAAGGGGAAGATTCCCCCCCCCCCAGCTCTTAATAAAAAAAAAAAAAAGCATAGAAATAATTCCCAGGTGGAAGTTTATCCTAAATATTGAAGTGTTTTTCATTATACAGTATTTTTATGGATCACTGGTGTTTAAAAAACAAAAACAAAAAACCCCCACTTTTTTGGTATCTGGAAAAGAATTATTATTGCTTATGCAACTGAACTTCAACTATGGTCTTCCCTGGTGAGAATTTGGGTACAAACCAAAGATTTCATGGGATTTTGTAAGAAGAGACAGGGATGACCTCTGCTTGTTGCTCTGGATTGAGCATTGCTGTGTCAGGTAATATCAGTGATTGCTGTTCACAGAGCTGCTGCTGTTACTTCTTTGGAGTATTCACACAATGCCTTCCATCCCATTTAATGGATGAACCTGACAATCTGTAGGGAAATAAAAGGATTATTTTTCTTATTGCCACTTACAATGTATCAAAGAACAAAGCATGGTGCAGTTTGTTTTCTCAGATTAATGACAAGGCTATATGCTACTGTATAAGTTGGTAGCAAGCTTTTTTTTCTTTTAATATTTGTTCTGAAGTGCAAAATGAAAATAAAATTGCATTTAAGGAATTCAAATCATTTGTGCTTAGCAGTGGTTCAGCAATAGTAACAGCTTATTACTAGTTTCTTCCTCTTCACCTTTTGTGTTGTTTGTTGTTTGTTGGTTTTGGTTTTGTTTTTTTTTTTTTTTTTCTTGCCAGCTATCCTTTCTCATGCTGAAAGGATAGCCAACTGGTGATGATGAGCTTGCAAAATTTGTTTCACTTGGAAGAAAGGACAAAAGGAAATCACAGTGGTCATTTCTTAGCTGATAAAAAAAAAAAATCTGTTAGAGTTTATGATACAAGGAAATTAGAATTTGAGGAGTTTCTGAGCACTCAGTCTTAACTTTAACTTACAAATGAGCATCCTTCAATATATTGGAAACACATTTGGATTAAATGTTACTGTTACAGGCAGCACAGACTATCTGCATGAGACCTGCTGCAGAGCTCTTCTAAGAATTACATCCTTCCTCTTTAATACTTGTTAAAAATGTGTTCCTTTCACATTTAGATTGCTGTATTTTATAGCAATGGGCTTGAAAGGTTCTTATTCTCATTTTTGAACTTTTTCTGGGGGTGTTATCTTTGGTTCTGCCGCCTTCTATTACATACTTGCGTCCTTCAACGCTCTATGCTTTCCATTGTCCGTTTTGTGGTCCTGTGATATCTTTCCCCTTTGAATTTGACTGCTGCCTTGAGGCTAGCAGCTTTTATGTCTGTCATGTACCATTTTATCCTGAATCTGAAACTGATCCTGGACCTTCCTTGTACCACAATTTGGGCTCAGTTCAATGTTGAAATCCTTGAAAATCCTGATCTGGCTCCTTCCCAGCATTACAGCTGTGCTGATGTGACATCTCTTAAGAGCCCTGAATGAATCTGGGAAACAAATAGCTACAAAAGAGTTAACCTTTGTCATTTTGGATCTGAAGTCCAGGGCTGTAGATCTGCACTAACCAGTATGTCTGCCAGAACCCTCTGATTTTTAATGTGGTGGTGTTCTTGGTTGCCTTTAGCCACTTCTTCCCAGATGAGATTCAACATGTATTTCATTCCTAGAGTGCTTTACTCCCAACCATAAGTATATTTTTCTGAAAGATGTGCTAGAATAAAATAGAGTCCAGAGCATACTTACAGTTACATGTTGCTCCTGAAAAGGCCTACGTTGCTGTCTGATTTGCCTGCAACAGTGAAATGATTTTTGTTTCAGAAAGTGATTCGCAAGCATTTTGTCTGTCAGGGAACCTTCAAAAAGTGTCTTCTTTGTTTCTTTCTTTTCAAGAGTCAGGGGAAAACTGACATCATAAATAATTACCTGCTGGCCATGTCTAGGCTTCGTGTACTCTTTTCCAGAAGCCTTCCCTTGGGAGTATTATATTATAGTTTTGGCTTTTAATAGCAGAACATTATAATGGTTTTTCCCTGTCAACTGATATGGTTTGTTTATAGTATGGAATACATGTACATGACAGGTTTGGGTGAAATTTTTAGGCCATTATTATAGCTGTGTGATCTTAGATCTCAGTATTTTTATATCTGGGATTCAGTTGTTATTTTGTATGTTCTTCTCCTACTCTCATTCATATCCACTTTAGGAGTTATACTTTCAAGTAGACACTTTATGTGCATACATCAGTAATTCATGTTTTGCTAGGACCATTTTGAATCCACTTTTTTTCTCCCTTTATTTTGCTTAATGCTACTTTACTTATTTTTGACCCATTTCTGCTTTGTTTAATATCATTCTAAACTACTGCAAGTTCGTATTGCTCCAGTTCAGATGTTTATGAATTTTGGCAGGATTTAACACTGGGATTTTCCAGCGATTATTTTGGTCAGGGAGTGCAGAAATGTATGAGGAAAAACAGCCAGAGGCTGAACCTTGAGTTATCATAACTATAGGATGGAGTAGTAAGTTGCACACAGTGATACTCTTTTTACCCAGACTATTGTGTGCTATTATGATGAGCTGTAGAAGAGCGTCTGTTTTCAACTCCAGAAGTACTTAATTGTGCATTTTCAGAGCATGATGGACATGAAAGGCATGGCAGAAACTAAAGTTGCTATTCTTTCACCCTCTGTATATTTAATTTCTCTTTAGGGAAGTAGAGCTAGAAAAGAGTATAGCTTGACCTCAACACAATTGAGGCACAGGAACAGGTCAGCATTACCCCCAACACAAATATTTGAAGGTGGAGGGAGCAGAGCAATAGCAAATGAACTATGTGCCATTCCGTCCTCTGCTTGAGAGCAAGCCATGTGTTTATTAAAGGAAATGGTTCTGCTGAACTAGTCCTGATGCTGTTCCAAGCCAGTTGCTGATTACCTTTTCCATGGGGATTGAAATGAATGTGTTACATTTTAAAATAAGCTTTTTAACTGCTGCTGCTATTCAGAATTTCTGTTAGTTGTTTGTTCAGCTGGACTTGACAACTTCTGTCTTAACTGCGCAGAGAGGCACTAGCTCAGCTTTAGTTTGGCTTAGGTTCCCCTCCTTTTTTTTCCCTTACATTAGTGTGTTTATTTTCTTTCTGATCTTCAGAACTGTAATGTACGATGAAGGATGTCTATAAATACTAAAGTATAAAATGAATCGACATTTATTCTGCATGGCTGTAAAAGAAATAAATTATTGTGATCTAGGTAGTTCTGAATCTCTGACTATTTACTCCAAATCTTAAAGATAAGTTGTTATGCTGGAGCCAGCCAGTGTGTAACCTGGAGAGGAGAGGAGAGGAAGGGAGGAAAAGAGGGGAGAAGATGAAAAAAGTGAAGTTGCATTTCTTGAATGTTACTTCATCTGCAAGATTGAAATAACCCAAGATGGATCTGGAATCTCATAAAAATCTGAATTTCCTCAAACTGTGGGGAAAATGGTTATCTAAGATTCCATTTTGAGTGAACAGACTGGGACATTTGAAGGAGAGTTGTAAGGTTCGAGTCTGAAATCAGAAATGCATCTTAAATGTTGGGAAACTAACTTCTACATTTCACGACTATCTCTTATTTCATTATCAGTTAGTGCAACAAGATAGTCATAACCAATACTAACATCCACTCTGTGTTCCAGATTGGTTGAGCCATGCTGAGGTGGGCTGTGAATACAGGTAATTTTGTTAAAGAACTGCATGTGTAAGTATATGGCATGTTATGCTCATGCTCCACAGAGGAAAAATTGCTGTCCACAGTGACGAGTAAACTGCTGTCTGTTGTATAATCAGTCTCTGTGTACCCAAGATTATTTTCCTTGTTTTCCTGACTGGTTAATTATTATTATTATTTGCAAAGGAATAGAAAATCTTTGTGGCAATTTTTGATTGGGTGAAAGATATTTTTTTCTGATGTCTTCCTTCAATCCATTCTGCTGTGTCCTTGTTGAAGCTTAGACATAAATGTTTTCATTTATGTATTCATGTAATCTAGGCAACACAACAGAATGCGGGCTGGGTGTGTACAACAATGTTTGAAAGGTATTGCAATGGTTAATTATTTTTCAGGTGAGTATTTTTTGTTTGAGTGTTCTCGTAGCTGAGGCATCAAAACCAATACTTGAATAATGCTGTAGGTAGAGATTTAGATATTCAGCCAGTATGTCTCTTCTGGCTTCCTGTCACACTCTCCACTGGTTTCAGACAAAGGATAGGATTCTTTAGAGACTGTATATGGTGAATAAATCGATAAATCACCTGGTGGAAGGATGGAGAAGGTCTGAAGTATATGCAAACTAGTTCTAGTTCCAGTTTAAAATAAATTTGTAAATCTCTAAATACCCTGTGTAAACAAAGTAAAGCAGATGCAGTGTGAATTGTTGCTTTCTAAACATACAGCAGAGAAAACTACCAGCTAATCAACATTCTGATTAAAGGAACATTACAAGTGTCTTATCATACGGTCTTGGATACTATGTTGAGGATGTTTCTGAAGGAAATAGTGAATGCTAATCTCATCGCTGCCAGACTCTCAGCAGATGATCATGATCGTGTTTGTTATCCAGAGCTAAAGATTTGTGCTTCTGGTAAATGTACACCTTTTATCAAGCTACATAAATTTGTTCTATTAGGAACAACAGAAGAGTTAGGAGTTCCTTCATTTTCTAACGTGTATGTTAGATTCCTTAGAGGATGGCTTTCTCGGGTAGGGTTGCATTTCATAGGTGAATCAGAGCTGATGAAGCTTATGTATTGCTGTCTGAAAAAGTGGAAGGAAGCGACTCTCATTTTGGTTTATGGATCATAGAGTATTTTTTCATTTTTTTTGTGTACTGTGATAAGGGCTAGGAGTCCTAAGCACCAAGATCTGAATATTGGTAGATTGTTATACCTCATAATTTTTCCCTGTTTAATGAAAACCTAACACTACTGTCTTAGCCACTTAAATTTAAAAATTATGATGAAGTTCATAAACTGCAATGAAAGTAGTGACAGCATTATGCAAGCTCAGCTTGGCTTCTCTAATCCTTGTAATAAATGCACATCTTCATGTTTACCTGTCATTTTTCTGCCAGGAATGTTTCACTTACCTGACATACAAAGCAGTGACTGAATCAATGTCACAGTTCACTGTATGCATATACTTTCTGAATGCGACTGACCGTGGGATATTGTCAATGCTCAGGAGTTACTCCCAGTTTTGTTAAATTGCATCCTTTCCAGACCCTACAATTTCATCCAAAAGCCTCAGTTCTTAGTTTCTCTTTGTCGTAGTCCATATCTTCCTCATCTTGTGATTAACAATCTTATTCTGCACCCCTCATTTATGTACATTAACCCTTTCTTCTCTGCTGTTCCCTGTGTATCATGTCTGATCCCTGTGAGAGCAGGGAGAGGTTAGCCTGGGAGCCAGCTGCCTTGCTCTTGCTCTTGTGGCAGAAGCTTTGTGATTCTTTTTCAGAAAGTGTTCCAAGGAGCAATACCAATGTGGTCTGGAGGGGAGAATGCAATCCAGTGAGTGTGGTAAAGCATCAGTACTAATGTATTCAACAGTATTGCATATGCTAAGGTATATAGCATGGAAAATACTGACTTTTCTGCATGCTTATGTGGTGACTATGATGGTGATTGTGTTTTAAAACAATTAAACAGTGCTTTGGGATGACAACTTTTATAAATCAAAATAAATAAAAAATCACTTACAATTAAGGTGCTGACAATTCCCTTGCTTTAGTTACACGCAATACAGCCAAATGCTTATTTTGGATAGGTAAGCATAAAGGCATAGTGACAAGATGTCATGGTTTAGGGTCAGGGAAGCCCCTTAGACCTGTAACAGACACTCTCTTAACCCCCCCCTCCCTCCCCAAAGGGGAAGAGGAAGGGAACAAAGGAGAGAGAGTTAGCAATTAAAAAAGGAAACTAGAACAGCTATAATGAGTAATAATAAAAAAAAATTGGAATATTTACAAACATATACAAAACCACTATTGAACTCAACTCCCCCTGCTGATGCAGGCACTGGGAATGCCCAGCAGCACACCACCAGCAGCCGATGAGAGCTGTGTTCAGGAACTGGATTCAGGAACACAAATATCAGGATCGAAGGCAGAATGGACAGAGTCCTCAGATGCCAGCCAAGGAGGAAACCAAAAGAGGACCTGAGCCAAGCCAAGCAGGCAAAGTGTGCCTTTGGGCACACAAGACCCTTGTGATCCCTCAGCTTTATCCTGAATATGTTATATATGGGATGGAATCCCTCACTGGTCAGTTTGGGGTCACTTGTCCTCCCTGCTTCTCCTTGCAGGTGTGGCCTTTTACTTTCTGCACCCCAAAGATGGTACGCAAGACCCATCAGTGGTCTTGGTTGGCAGACCAATCCTTGGTACTAACTCTAAACACTGGGTGTTATCACTGCTAGAAGCAGACACTGCCTGCGAAAACAGGCTGCTAACTTCAGAAACTGCAGAAGAGTAAAATCACTGAACAGAATTAGTTCTGTTCTTAATCAGATCAGGAGACTAGTTCGATTTTGTATAGTTTTTCAGTGTTAGAGATTTATTCTTCAGTGTGCTAGTGAACTTGTACATGAAGAGACTGGATGACTGTGAAAATTGAATTGCAAGTAAGTTACAGTATGTGAAAAAAATGGTAGTAACACAACAGGACTTTAAATGGATTTATATTTTTCTGTTATTGAAGTGCCATTAAACATAAGAAAAGAATATTAAAAAGTAGTAAAAACATCTAATTTAATATTGACTGTGAATCTTAAATCTGAGAGGAGTAATCTGATAGTGATTAGTCTTTATAAATGTCTTATTAGGCTTGTATTCTGTAGGGAATTACACAGATGTTCTGGACTTTACTAATGTTACTCACGTTTATAGTTAGAAATGTGCATTATGATGTAAAAGATTGGGACCTTCTTATCACAGCCTGTGTAGCCCCAAAGTCAATTTTGTTTGCTGGTGCTATGCAGCCAGTTGCTGGAGGCAGTAAAGATGCCATTTAGAAGAGTAGAGCAACACTGCATAAGCCTGTGGGATATTTGATGTCTAACATCAAATATCCCCTGTACAGTTAAAGCCTCACAAGATTTTGAGATAAGCTGCAGTCCAATTTCTCTGGAATTTAATGTGAAGAGTCACGACACTTTTGTTCCTGCTAAAAGTTCATGGAGGTCTTTATGCACAATAATACTTTTTTTTGTCTCGTGCACTCTGACTTGCAAAAGGGTGTATGTTTAATCACAATTTACTATTTCTTTCACTGTCACAAACCTAAATTTACTGGAAATTCATGGCCACAGATAGCTTTTATCATCCCCGATGGTTGCCGTACAAAGCTCTGTGTGTAGTGGTATGGGAACCTGGAGCGTACCTTTGTGGAGAGCAGTTTGTGATCTTTAATTCACATAGAGACATCTACCCTGCAGAGGCCAAGTAAGTTTAGTTTGTCCAGCACAAATGATTCCAACAGTAGGACAGATGGGAAGGTAACGGATTGTTGGCACCTCTATGACCTCTGTTTTATGTCAGTAAAGCAGCTCTTACCCTTAGTAGTTAAAATAATTAAGGTGAAGACAAAAATATCTGGCTCCTTAAGATCTGCAACAAATGTCTTTCTGAACTGGTAGAGTACAACTTGCTTTCTATTAACACAAGCCTGGCAGACCATAAGCACATAATGCAAAATGATAGCTCTTAAACATCATTGTTTTTCTGTCTGATGTGCTAGCTGGCAAAAGTGGAACCATTCACAGATCTCACAATCATAGTATTTTGGTTGGAGTGAGCGTATTTCCTTTAGGAAATAAGCATTGCCCCACCTAAGATTCTGGAAACACAGCTATATGCAAGAGTATAAAATGAAGATGATAATTTTAGTAGTAAAGACTGGACTATCTTTAAGAAGAAAAAGAAAATATCTACCTGATTTCATAAGGTAAATTCTGTTAAGAACATATGACATGTACCTAAAGCAGTACACTTCAGTGTATTTCACTCTTCATGGGATTTAAAACCTTTTTTTTTTTTAAAGAAAGGGAATATAAAAAAAAAAACCAAAACCATTTACATCTCAATCATGTGACAGATGAACAGCTTGAGAGTAATGATGATAATACTTAGAAGATATATATTGCAACATATGTGCCTCAGTATTTAAGGGTTAAGGTCTTCCTCAAGGATTTGGGCTATAGAACTGTAATTCATGTTAAGTACCTTACAGGGAGAGAGGAATTCATCAAGCTTGCTCTGAAGACATTGATTTAGTAGTTTGCACATTTCAGGCATGTTCATTTTGTAAAAAGTTGGCTAATGGATGAATCCACATTTCTCTGTCTTTGTATCAGTCCTCCATGTTATCGTGCATCAAGGCCCCTGGCTTGGAAGTAGAGACACTAGTTGGGATTTATCAGTAAGCTTCTGACTATCCTGTAGCACAAACTAGAGTCTTCACTGTCTTAGTATCCTGCTCCCTTCCTCTGCGCAACTGGTCTGGATCCCTTCCAGTTCTGCTGGAGACATTTGGAGGTTCATGTCTTTGAGTCAGGATTTATCCCACACTTACTCCACGATTCATCTCTACTTTGGAGACATGCAGTTACAGCCCTGTCAGAGCTCTTCCATACTGTCAGTTATCTGTCTGTGGTGTTCAAAGTTTGTTGCTATATTCTGTCCTTTCAGATAGATGCTGCAGGAGTCCATAAAAGAGATGTAGGCCCTGTGGCTTAGTTGCTGTTTTGGCTGAGTTGAGCAAAACTGGGGAGAGTTATCTGATGTTAGAGGTGAGGGACTATAATGTAATTAAGGTAAAGACATCTGACACTAAAAAGAAGACAGTCCAAAAGAAAACGGGAAATCAAGTCAAAAGGGAAGCTGATGACTCTCCAAAACCCTGCAAGTTGAAGGGCATTGACAAAGACTGAGAGGATTTCTGGGAGTAGTGAGGAAATCAGTAGTTTGTACAGATACAAAAGACCTCTCAGTGCCTGCGTTCTCAGTACTGATGGCTGAGTACTCCTCTTTTTGCTTGCCTCATGGGAAGTGTAATTTTGTAGAACTGCTGTGACCTGGTAACACAGGTAGAAATTGTATAAACTGAACTCTTTGATAACCATTACGGAAATATGCCTACTCTGTCCTTCACCCATTTTAACAGTGAAGGAAACAAAGATGGAGCGAACAGTCATATGCTGACTGAAAGCCAAAATCATACCAGGTGATGTTGCCAGTGAGAGAATTGTTTCTGACTGAAGAATGATGACTTACATTAATAAGTACATAGCAACTGTTGGCACAATTTTTAACTTGAGTGTCTGTTACAAATAGTTTTGTCAATAGGGCTTCCCCCCAAAAAAATTAACCTTCTATAAAGAATATACTATTGGTATTTGAGATTTTTCTTTCTGTGCTTTGCAAGATAGTAGTTGTAGTAGGCTTCTATCAGCAAAGAAGAGAACTCTGTAAAGGCAGCCAAAATTTAAAATTTTGGCATAGCTGTTCTCTCTGTATGCATGTTCTGGTGTGAACAGAGCTGAGCTGATTGATTTTTGAATTCTTTCCCTGTTGATGATGAAACAAAAATCTCTATTGAGTTATCCTATAAGAAAGTTTTCTCCTTTGCAGTGCTTCCTATTAAGAAATTGAAGTACCTCTATACAAAGCAGTGTCAGGAACTGGTGCATGTTACAATGCAGACATTCCTACACTTTTTGTCTAATAATGTTTGTTGTGTTTTTTTTCTTTGAACTAGAAATTACCTGTCCTAGTCATGTGATAATACAGTATTCATGAAAATGTGATATTAAGAGAAAAGGAAAGTTTTTTATTCTGTGTATTAAATCTGTTATCATGATGACATGTTTTATTTTAGGCCTGAGGTTCAAATAAACCACTTGGATACTACTGGTTGTATAATATGTTTGCCTGGATGTGCTGGGTTTATGTGGCAAGGTTTTGGTAGGTGGGGTGGGCTTCAGGGGTAGCCTCTCTGAGTAGAGACACAGGGGCTGCCCGTGTGTTAGACAGCTGATTAGTAAGACCTGAGAGTCCAAAACTCTTTTACTATGTTGCTGCTATTGGTAGATACAGTTTCCTAAATGGTTCCATGGGTGTCATATATATGCTTTCATGCTGTCCAGATAGAGGTTAACATCTACTGCTTCTATAGTGTTCTGTCTTTTCCTTAGTGTTGAGGGTATAGCTCTGTGCTTTCATTTCCTACAGTGTGATGCCTTCTCTGAAGATCGTTCTTGCCTTCATAGGATTAATTTTTACTCAAGGCTATAGAATCTGTATGTTTCAGAAACAGCTTTTCTTAGTATCTCAATGGCAATGGAATATTTCTGATAATATTTTAGAAAAAGAAAAAGGTAGGAGACATGTAAGGCAGGTAAGACATACTAATTTTGGAAAAGTTGTGCACCCGGTTTTGAAATACCTTTTACATGTTTGGCTTGATTTGATTTTTTTGTGTTACAGTTCTGGCAAACTGAACTGTGGGGTCTTGAGTTGAAGTTAGTTGAATGAGGAGTAACAATTAGCAGATGAAGTTTGGTCCAAACAAATTTAAACTACAGATTTGAGGAACAAAAATAGTAATTTCTTATTTACTAAGAACTAAGAAGTTCTAGTTAAAAATTCTTGGGTTTTTGTTTTACTCAGCTGGTCTGCAGGTGTAGAGGATTTTGGCCTGGGCTTCAGTACTTGGAGACTGCAGTCATTACTAAAACTCTTGGGCACAGTTCTGTTGGAATGTAGCTGATGTCATGGAAAAGCACGACCTTCGTGGTAACCCCTAACAACCAGAAGTATAGTAAACACAAAATGTTACCTCCACCAAGATACTTGCTTTTAAAAAACTTGTTAGAATGGTGCCTGTGTGCCAAGAAATATAAACTTTTGCTGATTTAACTATACTTTTCCTAAAAGCACCAGCCTACTGCTGGGGTTTAGCCATGTTTTTGATATGCCTAATAAAACCAGAAATAGTTCTGTTTAAATCTTCAAATACCCAGAATATACTGTTCTTTCCACCACCTAACAGTTTTATGATCTTTCACATAAGAAATCAGGGATGGTATGTTAGTTACAAGGGAAATAACACTGTAATTTTCATGATCTGCAAAACAGTTTCTTTCCAAAGTATATTTTCCCTCTAATTAAATGAGTGAACTGATTTTTTTTTTTTCTTGTAGAGTTCTGCAGAAATGTACAACTGTACAATTCTGGTTTTCAATTGGATATTTTTTGCTGTTTTTGAAAAGTCTGTTTTCAGCTTGAAGTTGTGCATACTGTTTTACTTTCACAGGGTAATTTATGACTTCCAAGTTAGCTTAGAGGTTTGTCATCCAAAGGGCATTCATTTATTTACATCATTTGTATGTTTGGTTTTTTTTACCACACCTGTGAAAACCCCACCACATCAACCTTACAATATAAAGCTTTACCTTCCTTTGTAAGCAGACAGTAATAGGAGGAGAAGGTTGGACAGCCTGACATACAGTGACACTTTGTCTTTGAGAGCACCAATATAGCTCCTAGAACACTTTTTTATGTCCGAGCTGACCATTAGATACTGTATACATTTGGCATTTTTTGGCTTTAATTTTGAGCTGGTTGCCTATCACTCTGTGCTTCTAAAGGGTATATACCTATCTATAATTCTGTTGTCATTTAAATATACTTTGGTTGGGTTAGAACTAATGCTTTTTTGCTGGCATCTCCTTAAGCCATGATTTCCTTGGGCTTAGATGAGTATGTAAAACAACTCCTGTAGAGTAACAGTGTTGGGGAACAAGCTTTGTTACTGCGTTCGTCACAAATGTAATTTGCCATAGACTTGACATCTCCTAAGATAGCTGTGAATTGAACTTTAGAAGTAGGATCAGTAGGTTGAAAACAAAAGTAGCTGAAACATTTGGAAAATATACAGCCATTGTACATATGGCTTGAATGTGTGTCTGGAATATTAGGAGAATTGGGGGTTTTCTTCTGTGGTTTCCTGTGAGTTTCTTGATTTCCACTCAGGTGTCTAGCTCTTTGTGTGTGTGTATGTAAGAGAGGTAGCATAAATTGAGGTGTTATTGTACATCCACTACTAGCTTAAGCTGGTTCACCAAACTGATCCATATGTTTAACAATATTTACACAGCAAAATAACAGGAGCTGGTCAGTGATCTCTGATCAAGTCAAAATACTACATATTTAGTGCTTCATTACCTTGAGTCTCCTTACCATCTCCAAAGAAAATATTCTACATTTCACTGCAGAGCTATGGGTCTCCTCTTTTTCTTAGAATTAAAATATTTGTTTCCTGTTGTGACTAATTAAATTGTCTGTTTCTAATAGTTGTGACTTATCGGAACACCAAGGAATCCATTCTGTAACTTCTGGGGTTTTTTGGCACTACTGGGTGTTCTCATACCTTATAAGAACACTATTTCCCCTGCTTACCCTGTTGGAATTTAAAGTGCAACAATTTTTGAAAATAAGAAAATTTTTCTGCTTACAGGAAAGGAAAGGCCGATGGGGGGAACCGTTTTTGGTAGATTTGACTTGTTTTAAATAGTATCTCTTCAGGTTGTTTAGAAGTTACAAATATCAGAAACAGGACCAGTGTTATCGAGCAGACTACAAGCAGGACAATGAAATTCTATAAATAAATGCAAAACGACATGAGTTTCAAATAGCAGTGTTTAACTGCATAATTAAAATCAAAATTAATTGCTGTTTCTTTCTTTAATCTTGTAGATTCCACAGCATGCTGGCTTCTCCCACTTGTGTGGGCCTGAGATAGAGCATCTTGTTCAGTTAGAGACAAATATTAAGTCTACTTTATGATCTAGAAGAGGAGGAGAAACCGAGTTTAGATCTGGTCTTCTTAAAAACATTCTTCTGTTAAATTGTTGTGGCGGGGGAAGGCGAGGAGGTTGTTCAGGAGAAAGCCTAAGACTCAGCTTGTGACTTTCAACACCTGGCTTGGGTACCAGCACTTATCATTCGAGTTTCTCTTTATGTTAACTCTGCTAGGTAAGATCTGCAGTTTCATTGCTTAATTTATTTATTATTTCTGGAGTTCAGACACTTTTTGGGCAGCCTTTGATACTTTCTGGGTGTTGTACCCTTACCATTTTTGCTTGCTTACACACCTGTAAAGGACTATGTGTTCATCTCTATATTGGTTACCCATGGCTATAAAACTTTAGAAAGCCCCTAAAAAGCACAGGAACACTGGGGTTTTACTGAAGACACCTCTCTTAATTTTGAAAGGTTTGAAAATGCCTGCAAGTGAACAGCAGTTATAAATGAAATTAACTGCCTCAGCTTTCCTGACCAGGTCTTGCCTCAGCCTCTATATAAATAAATTGATTCATTCAGTAAAATTTGGAGTGCGGAAGGGGTGTGTTGTGTGAATGTGCTGAGGTTATGTTCTGCCAGGGCACTGTTTCCCCAAAGTTAGCTTTTCTGACCAGGGAACGACTCCTCTGTTGAATGTTCCCAGCCTGTGCTCTTTCTAGAAAGCACACATGTTTTAAATGTTATTGAGAAGAGATGCATAGACAGAGCTAGAAGGATCAACTCCAGTACAATTCCCTCATCACCATCCCAGAAAATAATTGCTGACAAAATGTCTGTTTTCCCTGTTAAGAGCATGGATTCCCCCCACCTCCAACTTCAGATGAAGCTGAGCTGGTTCTAATGTACAGTTTTAAAGACTTACATTTGTTCACTGCGCAGAACCAAAGTATGGCAGAAGCCTTGTGAGAATATTTCCCATATGTTTCTCATTTCCTCCTCATTCTACCAAATTTGTAAGATTTGCTTTTGTCCTTTTGTAAGCGGCTGAGAGACCGCTGCTGACAAGGAATGGGAGCTTTTTCAGACGTACAGTATTCAGGAGCAGAGTAAACTGGAGTGAGTTAGAATTTATAGCACTTTATGCTTTCCTTTAGTTTTGTCTCGCTCAATAAATTGTACTCCTTAAAGATAAGTTGCGGTGGGTTTTGGAAACTGATCTGTCCTTAATAGTGAGAAAAGCTATCAGTTATATTAATAATGAGGTCAGTTGCTTCCTGCAAATGTAGTGTTTTCTCAAAACTGTAACTGGTTATCACTATGCCAGAGCAGTATTCTGTGCTTTATGGAGAGTAAACAATTGTATCCCCAATAAAATATCTTAAAATAAACAAAGCCTCTTGTTTACACACTTGTGAAAATGCCTCTTATTTATGTAATATACAGAGGTACTGACAAGAAAATTTCCCAAATAAGGTATTTTAAAGCTCTATAAATCAGTCCTTGGAGGGATGGTACAGTACTGTCTGTGATTGCCAGTTGCTTTCTCCAGTATGAAATAAGCCAACTTATAGTCATTAGTCCACAACTATTAATCTGTATGGTTTATCTTGGCACTACATTTACATTGCTCTTCACTGTAAATCAACTCTTATGTCTTTGCTATACTTCTAAGTAGCACAAGTTTGCAACTTGCACAAGCCTTAAGCATTAAGGAACTGAAACAAAAGCCTTAAAAAGTAGTAATTGCTTGAAAATAATTTTCAAATTTTATTTTGGGGGATTGTTATATTGCCACCTTTGTGGGTCTTTTAGCTATTTATATTTTCCATCTTTTACCTCTGCATCTGAGGTAACAAATGTTGAAAATTACAGTCCTTGTGTTATTAGTGTTATGATTCAAACATTAAGAAAAGTGCCAAGCATCAAAGGATGTAATGTGAACTGGCAGGGTGATTTCTTTCCTTAATGACACCATCTTCCAGTTGCTTACAGGTGTTTATATATGACCATACTTTGTTAATATTTTCTAATAAATGTTTAGCATTTCTATTCTCTCTAGCTCCAGCATAAGTTGTCACCACTCCTTTCAAAATTATTTGACTTTTTTTTTTTTCCCCCTTACTTAGTATTTGACATAGTCATTAAACAAAAAAAATGGTTTTTTTCCTGCTAGTTATTGCTTTTTGCTCTGTGGTCTTGCTTCCCAGACACTACCCAGTTGTACTGGCCTTATCTTCTACAGTCGTGGTTTTAAAAAAAGGAATTAATAGATTGTATAAATCATGGGAAAACAACAATAAAACATATTTGAGATTTTTCAGTTACTTCCCAGCCAATGTATTTGGAACTAGGACTAACAGCAGTTATCCTGAGTTTTCTTCCTACTCCCCTTTATGCAGAGGAATTGCTCTCTGCTTCCAAAATATTATCTGATATGAACATTGTTGTAGAAAATGGTAGGGCTGGAAAATAAAGTCATATGCACTTTCTTATGGTGGCTTTCAAATAAAATGCAGATATTTAGTAGTCAAAATATTTGTTTATTAACACTCACTGCAAAACAAAACAAACACATCTCACCAAGGAAGTGACAGCCTCACACCTCTTCAAAAACAAAACAGTACTTAAAATTGGAGTTCAGCTAATGGCTCTTATGGAGCAGTGGGAAGTAGAGGAGAAGTCAGTTTATTCTCTTACGATTGTATATTCATTCTTCAGTCTTAAATATTTTAACAATTCTTAATATAAAGATAACAGAGAACATGACTGTGAAGAAGATGCTGTTCTTAATGTCATTTTTCAGCTTGTAATTATACATACAGTATAATTACTTGCCATAGTTTTCTCTTATACTAATTGCTAAAATGTAAAAATTTTAGTTTACTTTCTATAAATATTTCTTACTTGAGCTGTATCTCAAGAAACAGTACTATTTTCCTGTATTATTTCTTTTGGCTTGTTTTTTCTGTTCAGAACAGCATCATCAAGTTTTTTGCTGATAACCCAAGGCAAAGTACCTCTGCTTTACTCTCTCTTCTTCATGCTATATGTAATCAGGATAAATCATATGGATTATCTTAATATAATGGGAGCTTCAAATGAGATTATGCCTTTAGAGTCAGTAGAAAATCTAAGGCTTCAAGTGACTACATAAAGAAACAGAAATTTTAAAGGAATGCCAGTTCATTAATGTCTTGGTATCCAAGTGAAGACTAAGCAAAATTGTCTGTGGAAGATAAGATAAACTTAGATGTTCTACTAAGGTTTGTGTTTTAAAATACATTAAAATATGTTCAAGTTGTTGCATGTTTGCTACTATTTTTCAGGTTTGTCTCGGCTAATGCCTTCCATAATGAAGTTAGATCCAAGAGACAAGGAGTCTAGAGTTTAAGGTGGCTCGATGTGTCTGAATGAGCGAGAGATGTTTTCACAGTCTTTTCTGGTCTTCTGGTCTCTTTTGGTTGAAGTCTATCCATGAGGAAATTAAGACTTCTGCAGAGTTTGAGCTTCAGTATCTGCCAGTGGATATGTATCAGTAGTTTTCCTATTGCTGCCTGAAGTGTTTTGTTTTCTGATAGCAGTTTAAGTCCCTTGCATCTTTGCTTGATTCTTACTTGTGTCATTGCCAAAAATCTCAGTGCTTCATATCCATTTTCTGAAATGTTTGTTGCTTTCAACTGAAGTGATTGAACACCTTTTGAAATATTGTGCTTTCTGTTCTTTTACTTTTCTGGTTTCTTTTAGTTGTCTTTTTACCTCCTTTATCCTTTTTTCTTTTAGCATTTCACTTGGAGTATTTGTCTCCTTGCTCTTTCTAGCATTTGTGAGAAGTCCTGATAGGTTGATCCTTGATGCCTTTCCTTTCTTCTCTTTCTGTACAGACAATGGCAAGATCTTCCACTTTTCCTTAACTTCATATTTGTCCAAAATAAAGTTTCTGCCTTTCTTGCTGTTATTTTGCAGGCTAGTCTCTGGGTTAAAAAGTTCAAAAGACTTTCTATCTTTTGCATCTTCAGTCATCCATCCATCTTTAGCTGCTATGGACAAAACCATTGCTCTTGTTTGGGCCTAGCTGCACCTTTGTTAGAGGCTGTTTCACAAATCCTCATTTTATTGTTACATGCAAGTCTCACTGTTGTTTTTTCTCACAGTTATTTTTTATGCACAATTAATCAGAGACACTGTCCCAAAAAAAAAAAAAACCCTCTTACCTAAACAGCTCTTTTGCCATGATGCTTTTTAATTGCATAGTACAGCCCAACTGTAGATAGGTTATGTTTTGACCATATCTCTGCTGCTTTCTTCATGGTGCCTTGTGTTCTTTGATTTGAAACACTTTTTGGATATCTCTGGATTTGCTGTGTATTTGTGTAGTACTTAACACAGTGATATCCTGGATGATGAACAGGAGTTATGGTTACTGTGGTGATAAAAGTAATAGAAGAGTAAGTGTAATGCACAGAATACTAGAGCTGGGGCAGGCTACAGGGAGCCTCCAGTATAGTCCGCATGCATTAGGCAGAAGTAACAAAGTGGGGGAGGAAGGGTGTCCCTGTAGCATTTTCCTTACAGATCAGTGGAATACCCATTAAATATAGTTAGGGTCAGACACAGAATCAGAAACAGTAGAAGGATATGGATAAGTGATACTAGCTCTTGCAGTGGTGATACTAACTCTGTCAGTAGTCAGAGATCTGAACACTCTTCTCATGCTATCTGGTTTTAGCACAGAAGAAAATTGTACCATCTCTTAGTATAAAATGACAGATAAGATTAATTAATGAGATTCTAAATAAGATCCAAATATCAAACATCCCAAGAGTCATTGAGTTTATGGTCCTATCATTGTAAGCTGAATACACCTTTCTTTGGATGTATGTTTCACAATCGAGATTGCATCCAAATGACAATCTGAAGGGACACTAGTGCCTGGAGACAGGTTTGCAGTAGTATTTTCAAGAACAGAATTCTGATGTGATAGTTAAGTTGTTTGCAGGTCTGTTAAGTACCTTCCATCCAGTGTAATTTTCTTACTGGTAAATATTGACCAAGGGTCCTGTGTTCATTTGTCAGAATTATGGCTGTTTCTGTGTTACCAGTAAATACAATATAACATTCATTTCAGGGCCAGGTACAATCTTTCAGACACCTGATGTGTTTGTCTCAGGTAAATCAGGTGAACAGAACTGGTAGATTAACTTCATAAACACCATGGTTAAGTGATAAATTAATACTGCAAAAACTGAATGTGTTATATGTTGTGTTAAACAATTTCTATAAGATAAACTTTTTATTTATTGGTTTAGTATACTTCTCAAGTTATTCCAGCAGTTTGAGTAGCAGCTTTCTGGTGAGTTTTTGCTGCAGAATGATTATTTGAAAAGTACCACTAGCATTTGTTTAGGGGAGAGTGTGTGTGAATGTGAGCTGACAGGATTTTAAAATGCAGGTGAAATTATTCATTGAGCTCTTTGGCACTCCTAACCTGGTTGGTGCTGTAAGGACCACCTCTAGGTGAAAAAGTTGTGAAGCTGCTATTGAAGTCATCAGCTTGTGCCAAGGCTGAGTGTGCATACTCCTTCTTACCTTGTAGAAAATTGACTTTGTATATGAGGTATAAAACCTGTAGCAACCTATGAAAAAGACCAGTCAGGCTGAAATTGTTTCTGGTCACAAAAATTCCACAGTGAATTTTGTGGAGATAATTCATATCTTACAACAGAAAGATCTACCTTGGCATACCAGCACCATGAGGAAGAGCAATCAGTGGTTTTCAGGGTGGGTTGGGGCTAAAAGGTACTTTGAAGTCTGCCTCAAGTCAGAAGCCAAAGATGGTTTTGCAAACATGGGGATGATAGCCCAGAAGAGAAGTGCTACTGTGCCTTCATTTCTACTGATGACAGCTGCACATTCCTGAACAGTTGGTGACTTCTGTAAAAATGGTCATGATTGATAGATCTTTTAGGTGGTGAAACTTCAAAGTTAATATCTGTAACTGAAGTAAGAACTTCCATGTCACGCTGTTAATGTCTCTCAAGCTTGTTGTGGAAGAATTTCACTTAGCATAGAATATAGACATATACAGAAAGCTTTTTTTTTTGTAGCTAAAGGAATTTTTTTTTTTTTTTATTTAAACCATCCCTCTTTATATACATCATCTGTTTTAAAGGAGGTTCAGAATGTTTTTTCTAACTGAGGATTTGGGGGATATTGCAGCTCACAAGATTCTGTATGTAATTCCAAAAAATAAAAAGCTCGGAGAAACTATGACTTTAGGAGCTGTCCACATCATTCAGTATGTATGTTAAAAGCATAACAAAATTAGAAGTTTCTACTGATTCTAGAACTTAATATCCAAAAAATCTCACTTGCTTTTCAAATCAAGCATTATACATCCTCTTCTAACAGCACAGCGTATGCTACTAAATAGTGTATACAATTATCAAGCAGAGCTCCTGTAGTCTAAAGTGTGTAGGAAGCTGACAGTCTAGCTGGCTGTGCTGCCTGTATTCTGCCCCAGCCTCCCTGAGAGCGAGTGTGTACGTGCGTGTGGTGGTGGGGGGCTGCTGTAAAGCACACTGCAAATAAAGATAATACCCCACCCCATTCTATCTGAGTTATCCTGACTCACGCAGGTGCCTTCCACATACTCCTGTAAAGTGTTTGATCTTTATCGCTAGGATGTTTCTCTGAGATTTATGTTAGGTTAGGCAGGGGTCAAAGTTCCCTGTCTCAAAACCTGGTTTACCCACCTCTGGCAGTTTAATAAAAGACTCATGTTGTCACATGATGGTTTGCTCTTGCAGAGTTATGTGACAGGCCAGGTAAGACTGAAATGCATACTTGTTTTGTCACTTGAATTAACTTCTGGTCACAACAGTTCTGACTAGATGTGTCATTCTTCCCTATTCCAGAGGCTATTTATATGTTTTTGCATACTGGCAATCAGGGTATTATTAATGACAGTAGTGAATGGGACTACAGGCAGAACCACTACTTCAATGCCTCATAAACCTGAGTAAATGATATGAGATTGCTTTAGACTTCCAACACCATAAGTTCTCCAAATAATGTTTTCTGAGTTCAGAATGACTGAGCGAGTGTTCTCATTACCTGGCTTAGATATCTGGTGAGACATTATATGAAGAGTATTGGGTAGTTCCAGGAACATACGTAGAAATAGCACTAAATTTGTATCACAGTTATTGAAAGGGATTATGCCTCAAATCTGAAGTGGAGAGAAAGCCAGTGCTTAAGATATGTAGTAGTATCTTCTGAAAAGTTATTACCAAAACTGTGTAAGATCTTGTAACAAAGCAAAGATCTCGTAACTCTGCATCCCGGAGTTCTGAGTGAACTGGCAGATGTAGTCGCCAAGCCACTCTCAATATTTGAGAAGTCCTGGCAGTCAGGTGAAGTCCCTAGTGATTGGAAGAAGGGACATGTTAC